>QRFJ01004224.1:36022-95014 GCA_006176705.1 Cocos nucifera | reverse complement strand
CATCGACATCATCGAAACTCCTTTTGATGGATCAGAACTCTTTCTGATTCGAACAGCTAGAATGATCGATCATCTAAATCATTGTAATTGCTCCCAAAATCTACTAGTGACACCTAGCAGTATATGGTGGCAACCCATCAGAGCTGAATACGAGCCTCTTGGTGCTGCTACCTGTGTGATTAAGTTCTTCTATCTTGAGCTCCGATCAGATTAGGGCTAAGGTGAACTCGTCAAACCCTAGTTTCTATCATATGATGTAATCATTCGATTCAAGTCTGATGTGAAAATCTAAATAGAAACTTTTTCTATTATTTCACTCTACCATGGCCATGGGCTTCTGGACTTGATTCTCATGATCATCATAGGGTTGCTCCTCTACCACCGACGTAGATAGATTCCATCTTGATGCAATCTAGTTCCTACAATGAAGATGCTATAGCCAACATACCCCTCAGGATTCCGTATGGCTAGAAGATCAAGTTATGGTGTAGTCAAACTATAACACTCTCAAGATGAACTGCTGATGCACCTCAGATCAGTGAATCAGATACACCACTATAGCATCGAGTCAGTCATTGATGAGAAGGTAGACTTTCTAATGACTACTCGAGGTGATCACGCTCAATACCCTCGATCTCTAATGAGTACCTGTACTCTCGCTCCAGTGTCTCCATACCATAGACTCAAGACTCATCTACTAAAGAGAAGGATTGTACACCAACCTTCCGAATCAATCACCATCCTCGTGATGATCCTATGGTCGGGAGCATTTTATGAGTTAATAATGATTATTCATGTCTTAAATTTTCAACTCTTGAAAATATGAATTATCATTACCATTAACTCAAAGGATGTATCACAGACACTAAATACACATATGTGATAGAAAATAACCCATTTTATTGATTATAGTCAAAATTATAATTTTGCCCCTAGAAGTGTATTACAAGTGTTAGTCAATTCTGGCTTTTAGGGCATATATATCTAACAAATGTCTCATCATAGTCAATACCATAATGCATACGATATCCCTTGGCAACCAGACAGGCCTTATAGGTTTTCACCTTCCCATCTGTGCCTCTTTTTCTTTTGAAAATCCATTTACAATCGATGAGTTTTATCCCTTCAGGTGGATCAACCAGTGTCCATACACTATTGACCTTCATGGATTCCTTTTTTGACTTCATGACTTCTAGCCACTTATCAGAGTCAGACCTCTGCATGGCATCCATGTAGGTGATTAGATTCTCGTAGTTCTCATCAAGTTCAACAGGATCACCATTCTAGACCAAGAAATCATAGTATCTATCTGATTGATGCGGTACTCTACCGGATCTCCTCAAGGATGCCTCTATAGTGGGCTCTGGGTTTGATCTTATCAAATCCAGTTCTGCAAGTTCACCAAAATGTGTTGGTTCTTCTACCTGTCAAACTTCACTAAGCTCAATATTAGAGGCAGTTGTTCCTTCCGTAAGAAACTTCTTTTTCAAAATGACTGCCCTATTACTAATGAACATCTTTTGCTCTTCAGCAAGGTAGAAGTAACAATCCCTAGTTTTCTTGGGGTACCCTATGAACAAGCATTTATCGGACCTAGGTCCAAGCTTTTGTGACTATAAATGTTTTACGTAAGCTGGACATCTCCAAACCCTTAGGTGAGTGAGTGTCGGCTTACGACCAATCCATATCTCATATGGAGTCTTTACAACAAACTTGCTCGGAATGTTGCTCAAAATAAAACAAGCAGACTCAAGTGCATACCCTCAGAATAAAATTGGTAAGCTCACAAATCCCATCATGGACCGAACCATGTCCAACTTGGTCCGATTCCTCCTTTCGGATTCACCATTATACTGTGGTGTTCCAAGAGAGATCCATTATGAGAGAATCTCATTCTATCCTAGATACGTTAGAATCTTGTTGGAAAGGTATTCACCTCCTCAATCGGATTGAAGAGTTTTAATACTCTTCTTAAGTTATTTTTCTACCTCATTTTGATATCGTTTGAACATTTTAAATGAATCAGATTTACTCTTTAGAAGATAGACGTACCCATACCAAGATAGGTCGTCAGTAAATGTAATGAAGTAGTAGAACCTATCTCTAGCACATGTGCTCATAGGTCCACATACATCAGTATGTACTAGACCCAGAAGATCAATGGCCCGTTCATCCTTTTCAATAAAAGATAATTTGGTCATCTTACCAAGAAGACAGGACACAAGTATTCAATAATTCACAATCATCGATGTCAAAGATATGCTCCTTGACTAACCTATTGATCCTATACTTATTTATATGACCTAGCCGGTAGTGCTAAAGATAAGCATTAGTGGCATTATCTAGTTTTGGGCATTTTGGGTGTTTATTAGATGTGTACATTACACTAATAGGCTATGATAAAATATAAATATCATTTCTTAATTTTTCTTGCATTACTACTGTTGGGGATAAATTCGCTCCTATCGAAGCTCGATCGAAATATCTGACCTTTGAATTGAACTGCCCGGTATTAGCAGATAGGGATGAGCTTCCACCAAATTCGTAAGACCTTCCGAACTCCTTCACCAGTTGAACTCCTACCGAACTTCTCTTTCAGTCGAACTCCTTCAGCAGTCGGACTCCTGTCGAACTTCTCCTTTAGTTGGACTCCTATCGCACTTCTCCTTCAGTCAAACTCCTTCAGCAGTCAAATTCCTATCGAACTTCTCCTTCAGTCAGACTTCTTCAGTAGTCGGACTCCTATCGAACTCCTTCAGCAATCAGACTCCTACCGAACTTTTCCTTCAGTTGGACTCCTTCAATAGTTGGACTCCTGCTACACTTCTCCTTTATTCGGACTCCTTTAGCAGTCGGATTTCTACCAGACTTCTCCTTCAACTAGACTCCTTCAGCAGTCAAACTCCCATCGGACTTCTCTTTTAGCCAAACTTCTTCAACAATCAAACTTCAGACAGGCTTCACCACCAGTCGACCTCTTTCTAGGCTTCTTTCCTGTCGAGCTCCTCTCAGACTTCTCTTACTAGCTGCCTAAAAAGGCCTCAACACTGACTCATGATATGGCAAACGACGGCCCAAGCACAGCTGATCTTAAGAACCTCCGAACTCCTCTAAGATGGTGTTAGCTAAGAATTCTCCGTTACCTATGGCTATCCCATTCAAACTTGGATTGTTATACTCTAGCAGACTGGCACATCATGACAACAGTCATGACCCTCCATAACAAACCCCATGTGGCCCTGAATAGTCCACTACTAGGTAGTTACAGCTGTCACTATCAGTTTGTTATGGGCCCTATCTATATAAGGGACCTTCTATATATGCTTTCTTCTTCAAGCTTTTGATTTCTTTTTAAAACTTTTGCTAAAATCTCTCTGAGCACTCCATTTATGTTGGCCAAAAGAGCTGTCTTGATCGTCGGAGGGTCTTACTGGAGCCACCACCCCTGACTCTGGACGAGACTTATTTTGCAGGTCACTGATGGTGACCTCATCTTTTATGACTCCAGCCTCGATTTTGATGACAACTAGATTTTGTACCAATAAGATTGGCGCTGGAGGAAGGGCCCCTCTCATTCTTGAGTTTTCCTTGTTCTTAAAGGAGTGCCCAGCAGAGATTTTTCTTCTTCTGATTTAGAGTTTTCTTCCCAACAAAGATGCCTCCCAGGAAGCCTTCAACCCAACGTTCAACCACCACCGCGGCCAAATCTCATCCAGATCTATCCACCCCTATTTCATCTCCTACATCTCGAGCTCCACCGATTGCAATGGTGGACGTAGAGCAGTTCAACCTACTAACCCAGCAGGTTCGCAGCCTCACTGAAGTAGTATAGGCCATGCAGCAGCAGTAGCCCCCAGCACTGATTCGGTCGAAGCAAGCTTCTCTGAAACTCCAGGAACCAGTCTAGGGATGATCGACTTAGGCAAGTCAGTTGGTGACCTCAAAAAAGGATAAGCAAAGGGCGGAGAGCTCTTGCTCTGATCATGACTCAACCTTAGGGGAACTCTGCCCTCATTCAGCTAGAAGACTTTGAAAATCCACGATCATGAGGATCTCCTAGACCAAAAACTATAGGAAATGAATCAGTAGATCGAGAAACTTCATCATGCTCCCTCCTCCCATGGTAACGACATCTGCACTGACCCTTCTTGCTCCTAAAAAATTATGCAGGAATCCATCCCACCAAACTTCAAACTCCCCAAGTTCGAGAGCTACGATAAAACTATCAATCCAGTCGACCATCTGGAGGCCTTCCGAATAATGATGCTGCTCCATGGCACGTCAAATGCCATTCTATGATGAGCTTTTCCAACCACTTTGAAGGAAGCAGCCAGAAACTGATACTCGGCCCTTAAGCTAGGTACCATCATCTTCTTCGATCAAATGAGCCACTAATTTGTGGCTCGTTTCATCAGCAGTCGGTGCCCCCATCAAGGTTCGGACTCCCTCATTAATATTAAGCATAAGGAAGAAGAGTCCATCCAGCCCTATGTCATTCAGTTCAATGTTGCTATGCTAAAGATCCATAATTTGGACCAGTCTATCACTATGGCTTCATTGAAGGGCGGTCTTTTGAAGAATGATCTATAGTTCTCCCTAAAAAAGAAGTATCCTAGGGATTTTGCTGATATGCTGGCTCGGGCTGAAGGTTACGCCCGAGCAGAAGTAGCCTTTAAGGCCAAGGATAGTAAAGCCATTGAAGAGCTGCAAGCGGATGAATCAAGTATGCCTGCCGCTAAAGCAAAGCTGAGCAAAGCTCGGCCATACTCCAGAACTCCCCTCGAGCACAAGCAAGTCTAAACTCCTCCCTAGGCTTGGAGATAAAAAAGCCTTGATAGAAGGGCACGACAGGGCTCCCCCCTCAGAAGGTTCCACAACTACGCTCTCCTCAATGCTCCAAAAACTTAGGTACTGATGAAAATCTAGGAGCAGTTGCTGAGGTCAAAAAGGATGCGTACTCATCCTAGCAAACGCAATCCCAACAAGTTTTGCCTCTATCATCATGACCATGATCACGATATTGAAGAATGCATTTAGCTCTAAGATGAGATCGAGGGGCTCATAATGCATGGTGGACTCGATCGATTTCTATGACGTCGACGTGAAGGATGGGAAGATCAGTCAAGGGCACCAACACCGTCAAAGCCATCGAGGAGGGAGAAGCAACTAGGAGATCGGCCACCCCTCAGCATCATCAATACCATCTTTAGGAGACATCAGCGGGAGGAGGTCGACAGGTCTGAGAGGTCGGCTAAAAGAAGGAGAACTGAGAAGCCCATAGCTTTCACTAACGAAGATGCGCAAGAAGTTCAGTTTTTGCACAACGATGCAGTTGTAATCTCTTTAAACATTACTGACTATGATGTACATGAAGGAAAATCCTGATTTTTTGGTCCAGGTTCGTTTAGATCTGATCAGATCAAGAGATATATTTAAATTTTTTTTTTTTTAATCCATATTAGATCTAGGATGTTTCAGATCTGATTCTTATTATTTTAATAAATAAAATAAAATAAGAATAAATTAAATCAAATTTAATTTATCTAATTTGGATAATCCTATTACCCTATTGATGATCCTGTTTGCAGTGGAAGGTTCTGGATCTAGCCACGCAAGCGCCTGGCCTCTACCGATATCCACTTGGGCTGGATCTAGAGATCCTCTTCTTCTCTATCACACCTCCAAAAATTAGATCTGGATCTGATCTGGAGGATCTTCAAAACTCCTTTTGAAGATCAGCAGTTGTCCTTTGCAGCAGTGCAGCCTTCTTGCTTTAGATCTCCTTTCTTTGATCTGGATCGCACCAACCAAAGTCCAAAATCCTTTTGAACGTGGAGAGGAGAGGGAGAAGGAGGTTTGGCATGGAGGAAGAGGGGAGAGGCAGCCTTGGGCATGGGGAATTATGATTCTCAATCATATCATAATCTGAGTTGGGCGCAGGGTCTTATTTATAGACTACCTGTGATCCAACTCCTCTTCTTCCCAACCAATCACAACCCTTTGTGAAATCAGATCTAAATCTAATTGGTGTGAATAGATTCCCCTGGATTTCTTCTTAGAGGGTGCCTAAGACCAGTCAAATTGGATTCTTAGAAGAACTCTAATTGAAATCCAAAAGGGAGGTGGAGTCCTTGTCCAACAATGACTCTAGGGCACCTCCAGCTTGGGTGCAGGCCTAGGGTGGCGTGCGCCCTCCTCCTTGCCAAATTCTGGTAGGGGGATAGGCCCCCACCAGCTCTCCAATAGGTGCATGACATGTGGTTAAAAGTCAAAGTGTCAATGGTCAACGTTTGACCAATCAAAGGTAGACTTTTGACCAAAGTCAAAGAACAAGAAATGGCAGGTGACCAAAAATGGCAGGTAATGTCTTACAAAATAAAACAACCTATTCTGACTTGGACTACCTCCAGTCAGACCATATGAAGGCCTCTGATTGAGCACAAACTTCTTTGGCTCAGATAGGATAACTTATTTATGATAGAAAAAGAAGAACGTTAGGTTCAATCGAGTGCTAGCATGATTTCCTTGAACCTAATTGAATCTCATTCAGATCAATTGAACTAGATAAGTTCAATTGATGATCACCAGATTCAAACCCTTGTTTGTGTGACCCAGTTAGCTTTAGTTCTATATGGTAATGGGATATGTCATGATCTCTATCATCGACATCATCAAAACTCCTTTCGATGGATCAGAACTCTTCTGATTCGAATAGCTAGAATGATCGATCATCTAAATCATTCTAATTGCTCCCAAAATCCACCAGTGACACCTAGCAGTATATGGTGGCAATCCATCAGAGCTGAATGCGAACCTCTTGGTGTAGCTACCTGTGTGATTCAGTTCTTCTATCTTGAGCCCCGATCAGATTAGGGTTTAGGTGAACTCGTCAAACCCTAGTTTCTGTCATATGATGTAATCATTCGATTCGAGTCCAATGTGAAAATCTAAATAGAAACTCTTTCTATTATTTCACTCTGCCATGGCCATGGGCTTCTGGACTTGATTCTCATGATTATCATAGGGCTGCTCCTCTACCACCGAGGTAGATAGATTCCATCTTGATGCCATCCAGTTCCTACAATGAACATGCTATAGCCAACATACACCTCGGGGTTTCATATGGCTAGGAGATCGAGTAATGGTGTAGTCAAACTATAACACCCTCAAGGTGAACTGCCGATGCACCTCAGGTCAAAGAACCAGACACACTACTACAGCATCGAGTCAGTCATTGATGAGAAGGTAGACTTCCTAATGACTACTCAAGGTGGTCACGCTCAGTGCCCTCGTTCTCTAACGAGTACCTGTACTCTCGCTCTGGTGTCTCCACATCATAGACTCAAGACTCATCTACTAAAGAGAAGCGATTGTACACCAACCTTCTGGATCAATCACCATCCTCATGATGATCCTATGGTCGGGAGCATTTTATGAGTTAACAATGATTATTCATGTCTTGAAAATATGAATTATCATTACCATTAACTCAAAGGATGTATCACATACACTAAATACACATATGTGATAGAAAATAATCCATTTTATTGATATTAGTCAAAATTATAATTTTGCCCCTAGAAGTGTATTACAAGTGTCAGCCAATTCTGGCTTCTAGGACATATATATCTAACAGTACGCTGTATTTTAGTAGATAATGAAAGCTCTATCGATATCTTATTTTATGATGCATTTACTAAAATGTCTGTATCTCATAACCACCTGAAACCTATGAACTCCCCGTTGGTGGGCTTCACTGGCGATGCTATGCCAGTTGAAGGAATAATAACACTAACTGTAGCTGCAGGACAATACCCAAATCGAGCCAAAGCATAGGTCGATTTTTTGGTAGTGAAGGCCCCATTAGTCTGTAATGCAATTCTCGACCAACCAGGTCTAAATGCATCTAGGCTGTGGTGTCGACCTACTACTTGAAAGTGAAGTTTTTGATAAGCTATGGAATTGAGGAGATTAAGCCTTAGCAAGGCACTATTACTCCATTGCCTTACAAAAGGGAAGCAATCCCGACCCTTGCCCAGTTATGGGCTGGATGTCCATGACAATCTTATTAAGAAGTGGGGTGAGCCCACGGAAGACCTTGTAACCATCCCTCTGAATGATGAAAGCACGGAGCATACAGTGCAGATCGGCTCCAACTTGGGAGATGAAGTCCGAGAGCAGCTCATTACTTTCTTGTGGAAGAATGCTGACATCTTCGCTTGGGTCCCAGCAGACATGCCAGAAATTGATATCGAAGTCATGGAACATCAGTTGGTTGTCGATCCTAAGTATAGATCGATGAAAGAGAAAATTTAGGGCCATGCACCAGAAAGGCAGAAGGTGATAGTGAAAGAAGTGGATAAGCTCCTTAATGCTGGGTTCATCCAAGAAGTCCACTATCCAAGTTGGGTCTCTAATGTGGTCCTAGTCAAGAAGGCCAGTAGTAGATGGAGAATATGTATCGACTTTAAGAAGTTGAACAAGGCCTATCCAAAGGATAGCTATCTTGTGCCCAGAATTGATCAACTAGTAGACGCAACCTCGGGCCATAAGCTCCTCATCTACATGGATGCCTTCTCCGACTACAATCAAATCTAGATGGCACTAGAGAACAAGGAGAAAATTGCTTTTATTACTAATCATAGTCTTTATTGTTATAGGATCATGCCCTTTGGGCTTAAAAAAGTGGGTGCAACCTATTAGTGCCTGGTCAATAAGATCTTCAAGGATCAAATTGGCCACAATATGAAAGTCTACATCGATGATATGTTGGTCAAGAGCTGAATGTCAACCAATCATGTTGCCGACTTTGAAGAGATCTTCAGTGCCTTTTGAAAGTACAAGATGAAGCTAAGCCCAATCAAATGCACTTTCAGAGTGACCTCGGGAAAATTCTTGGGGTTCGTGGTCTCGAGGCGGGGGGTCAAAGCCAATCTAGAGAAGATCCGAGCAATCCAAGAGATGACCACCCCAAAATCAATAAAAAAAGTCCAACGCCTAACCAAAAAAGTGGCATCTATAAATCACTTTATTTTGAAGTCGGTTGAGTGGTGTATGCCATTCTTCCAGGTCCTCAAGCAACCGAACAACTTCTGCTGGATGGCAGAATGCCAATAGACATTTGATGAGCTTAAGGACTACCTTAGCTCACTCCCACTGTTGGCAAAGCTCGAGCCTGGAGAAGAATTGTTCCTAGATCTGGCAGTCTCTCCTGCAGCCCTGGCAGTGGTCCTGATTAAGGAAGAGGCAAAAGTGCAATGGCCGATCTACTACATGAACCGAGTCTTGAGAGATGCGGAGACTAGGTACACTAAATTAGAAAAGGTAACTTACCCTCTTATGATTGTAGCCAGGAGACTTTGGCCCTACTTTCAGGGGCATATCATAACACTCCTCTCTGATCAATCAATCAAGGTAGTTCTTCATCGAACAGATGCCTTTGGAAGAATAGCAAAGTAGGCTATTGAGCTGATAGAGTTCAACATTAACTATCAACCTCGGCCATCAATCAAGGTTTAAATACTGGCCAATTTTATAGTTGAATGCACGATCCCAGACGATGCCAAACCTGGGTGGAATAAGACCAGCATTCCATGGTGGCAGACGAGCTCCCCTGAAGCAAGAGCGAACCTTCCTAAAAGTTTTTGGGCCTTGTATGTTGACGAGTCTTCCAATGCTTCCGATGCAGGTGCTGGACTGATCCTGATCAATCTTGAAGAGGTCATCACCGAGTATGCATTACACTTTGAATTTCCTACAATAAACAATGGGGTAGAATATGAAGCTCTGATAGTAAAATAGAAGATAGCAAAAGAACTAGTGGCAGACCAGCTCTAGGCTTATAATGACTCACAGTTGGTAGTGGAATAAGTTAATGGCAGTTATGAAGCTTGGGAGGAAAGTATGATAAAGTATCTTGAGAAAGTAAAGAGTCTGACCTCATACTTCAGTGGCTTTGGCATTCAGCATATTCTAAGGGTAGAGAATACTAGAGACAACCTTCTATCCAAGCTGGCCATACTTGCCCCCAATGAACTTTTCAAAGAAGTATACTTTTAAGTGTTAAAATGCCTGAGTATGGAAGAGCTGCAATCTACAATGCAGATCGACCATGAGTCCTATTAGATCGACCTGTTGGTCGCTTATCTCAAAGATGGGACACTCTCCTATAATCTAAAAGAAGCTCGAAAGCTGAGAAACCAAGCATCCCGATATATTCTGTATGAGGATAAGTTGTACAAGAGATCATACTCCTTGATACTTTTGAAATATCTCTGACCTTCTGAAGCCAACTTTACACTGTGAAAAGTGCATGAAGGAATCTTTGGGAACCATCTAGATGCTAGATCTCTATCTCACAAGCTACTTCAATAAGAGTATTATTGATCGACTATGCATTATGATTATGTCGAATATGTTAAAAGATGTGATCGTTGTCAGAGGATTGCAAATATACAAAGGTAACCAGCCTCTGAGGTTACACCCTTGAGTGCCCCTTGGCCATTTGCACAATAGAGGATGGATATACTTGGCCCCTTCCCGATGGCATTCGGACAATAGAAAGTTTCTTTTAGTGATGATCGACTATTTCACCAAATGGATCGAGACCGAACCCCTAGCAAAAATTACTGAAGCCAAAGTATAAGACCTTGTCTGAAAGTCGATTGTTTGTAGGTTCGGCCTGCCCTGAACCCTTGTAACAGATAATGGGTGATAGTTCACTGGGATGAGGTATGCTGAGTTCTACGAGAACTTGAACATCTTCCATAATTTTACATCGGTGGCCCATTCGCAAGAAAATGATGAAGCAGAGGTGACCAATAGGACCTTATTACAAGGTATTAAGGCGAGGCTTGAAAAAGCAAGGAGGACTTGGATGGACGAACTCTACCATGTGCTCTGGGCATACCAAACTACTCAAAGACTGCCAATTATGGAAATACCATTCATCTTGGCCTTCAGAATGGAGGTAATTATCCTAGTAGAGCTCAAACTCCCATCGGCATGAGTCATGGCCTTCAATAAGCAATGCAATTTGCAAGACCTCAGAGCTAACCTCAACCTATTGGAGAAAAAATGAGAGGAGACCTAAGTTCGGATGGCTACATACAGGCGAAGGGTGGCCCGATACTGCAACTCTAGAGTCAAAGACAGTACTCAGAGTAGGAGAGTTAGTGCTTCGATGAGCAGCCATTTCTCAGCCTCAAAACTAGGGGAAGCTTGCCACAAATTGAGAAGGACACTACGAGGTCAAGAAAGTTGTCTGGCCCAGGATGTATTACCTGAAGGAGCTTGGGGGAATTGATATAACCCGACCATGGAACTCGAAAAATCTATGGATGTATTATCAATGACCTGGTCGCAATAAAATCCCTCTACTTTAACTCCTCGATCCTTGTTGCAAATCTATAATGGTAGGAAATGACTTCCCGAACTTAACCATGCAACAGAGATAGCCACGTTAAGAACAGGAGGAGAACCTCATCCTAACGTGAGCAAAGTTGAAGGCCTCATTAATCTAAGATGAGATGATGAGAGAGGCCATTCCAACGGTCCTAATGTGCCCCTACAACCATGTAAGGAATAGGAGGAGAATCTCGTCCTAACATGAGCAAAGTGAAGATTGCGTTAATCTAAGATGAGATGAGAAGAGAGGCCCTTTCAGTGACCCTAATATGCCCCTACAGTCACGTTAAGAACAGAACGAGAATCTCATCCTAACATGAAAAAAGTTGAAGGCCTCATTAATCTAAGATGAGATGAGGGAAAAGGCCCTTCCAATGGCCCTAATGTATCCCTACAGCCATGTTAGAAACAGGAGGAGAACCTCATCCTAATGTGAGCAAAGTCGAAGGACCTCGTTAAATCTAAGATGAGATGAGAGAAGAGCCCTTCCAATGGCCCTAATGTGCCCATACAGCCATATTAGGAATAGGAGGAGAACCTCATCCTAATATGAGCAAAGCTGAAGACCTCATTAATCTAAGATGAGATGAGGGGAGAAGCCCTTCCAGCGGCCCTAATGTGTCCCTACAATCCTATTAGGAACAGTAGGAGAACCTCATCCTAACATGAGCAAAGTGAAGACCTTATTAATCTAAGACGAGATGAGGGGATAGGCCCTTCCAATGACCCTAATGTACCCCTGCAGTCCTGTTAGAAATAGGAGAAGAACCTCATCCTAACATGAGCAAAGTGAAGACCTTGTTAATCTTAGATGAGATGAGGGATGAGATCCCTCCAGCGGTCCTAATGCATCCCTACAGCCACATTAGAAATAGAAAGAAAATCTCATCCTAATGTGAGCAAAGCAGAAGGCCTCGTTAACCAAATACAAGATGAGGAGAGAAATCCTGTCAAAGGCCCTAACATACCCCTATGATCGTACAAGGAATAGAAAAGAACCTCGTCCTTATATAAGCGAGGCCAAGGCCTTTATTAATCTAAAATGAAGGAAAGAAAAAAGCCATACTAGGACCCTTATACGTATCCCCTCTGCAGCTATGACAAATACGAATGGGGGAGCCCCGCCCAAGTTCATAGAAGGGACCCGAGCTCGGCATCCACAACGAGCATATCATTAGAAGGCAAAGCAAAGAAAAATGAGGTGAAGAAAGCGGATCCATTAACCAGCATCAAATCCATATAAGACAATAGCGAAAAGAATACCATTTTATTGCAAATATTAAGTTCGTTCCAAGCAAGATAAAGGTCGGCAAGATCGATCACGCGAGAATACAAGTTCATTACAAGCAAAATAAAGGTTGGCAAGATCGATTACATAAAAAGAAAGAAAAAAAGAAAAGGATCGAATTCTTAGGATGGACCGAACTCTTCAAATTTTGGGCTGTCGGCCCCAGCCATCACTAGGACTTGCTTTAATCTAAGGATCTCATCCTCAAGCTCTCTTTTTTGGCATAAGCCATCTATATACATTCTGTTAATCTGTCCGAATTTGCCTTCATGCTCTCGCCGCTGCTTTCTTAGAATTTCGGACTCAGCCTCAGCATCCGTAATGGCTTGTTGCTCGCACGGCAGCTGGATCTTCAGCCATTGAACCTTGACTTTCTCCCTCCCAACCACTTTCAAAAGCTCGCCCAGAGTCCTCGTCAAAGAGGCAACCAGCTTTGATCCCTTACTCACGCCAGATTGATGACTGTCATTGAGTTATTTTTGAAGCTGGGTCATCTCGCTGTTAGTAGCATGAAGCTTTTGCTCAAGCTTGGATATCCTCTCGCTCCAACCTAGCTTGTATATATCATAAGTGAGCTCGGCATCATATAACTGCTTTTGAAGCATGGAGAACTTCTTCGACCAATCTCACTCATGTCGCATCTTATCAGAGACCACGGTGAACTCTCCTCCAATAGCTGAATCTTCTCCTTCACTGCCTGACATTCGACTTCGAGGGAGCCGACCTTCGCTGTTAATGCCGAAGACTTATTGCCGGCACTTTTCTTGAGCTCCTCTAACTCCCTCTCGAAGCTGTCCTTCTTGATAATGAAGGTTGTGGAATCTTTCATATGCAGCTTATGAAGGCGGGTAACCTTAATTATCTTCTCTAATGCATTCTTTCTAGATTTTTGAAGTTCATCTTCCACCATTTTTAATTTCTTTCTCAAGTGGTGAACTTTCTTCTTCAAATTTCTAACTATCAATTTTAAAGAAATTCCCTGAGGTTGCGGTTCAGCATCAATAGGGGACTGCATCTAATGCATGAAAAGTACTCTAAGCAATTGATTAAAAGTTCTACTTTCATTGATTAAAATGTTTACGAGTGTAGGATAAAGCAAAAAGAAAATACAACTACTACAAACCCCCGACCTCCGAAGGGGAAGCAGTAGAGGAGCTCGACACTCCAGGGATAGCCACAGGCTCAGGAATGAGTTCAACCAGTGCTTCGGAGACAACCTCGGGCTCCTACATGGGCTCGAGCACCTCGATAGTAAGCTTGAAGGATTCAAAGACCACTTCGGCAGGGGAGGGATTAGCTATAGCACCAGACAGGCCCATTTCTTCGTCAGGCTTCTCTTTCAGGAAGTTGAGATCAAGCTCAGGAAACCTCTAGGCCGCCCTACCTTCATAGAGTTCGAAGCCCTTAATGAATGCCTTCTGGCCGAATGTGATATTTAAGTCATTCATTTTGCAGGAGGCCATGAACTCCTCCATGGCTCGGGCTGCCACCTTCGAAATAGACTTGGACATTCTAACTTCCAGCTCGACGATCTTGATCTTGATCTCCTTCTTTTTCTCCTCCTTCAGGGCCAGTGCGGCCTTGAGCCCGATCGAGATGAGCTCCTCCTTTTGAAGAACATCCCATTAACTCTCATTTTCCACCACCTTCTCCTCCGTGAGGCACTCAGCCTCGGCGACCTTCCCCTGAAGGTAATCGATCTCAGCTCAAAGGTCCCCCTAGACCTTCAGCACTTCTGCCTCTTGATGATTTATCCTCTTAAGGTGGGTCAATATATTGTGGCCCGACTACCATGGACAAGTCATAGTAAGATAAAGGAAAGAAGGGGGGAAAATAAAGAAAAAGTGCGGTAAGATGATTACTTTAAGAAAAGAACTTCGACAGTCACATTCGTACTTTCTTCTTTCGAATTTCGAACTCGAAAGTAGGAAGACTATTATTGGAGATAAACCTCCTCCTACCGAAGCTCAGCTGGAATGTCTGACCTTTGAATTAGCCCACTCGATATCAACTGCCAGGGACGAGCTTCCACCAAATTCATAAGACCTCCCAGACTCCTTCAGCAGTCGAACTTCTATCGGACTTCTCCTTCAATCGGACTCCTTCAGCAGTCGAACTCCCACCAGACTTGTCCTTCAATCGCACTCCTTCGATGGTCGAACTCCGGATAGGCTTCGCCGCCAGTCGAACTCTTCCCGGGCTTCTCTATCTATCGAGCTCCTCTCAGACTTCTCTTACCAGCTATCCAAAAATGTCTCAAAATTGACTCATGATATGGCAAATGATGACCCAAGCACGGCTAATCTCAAGAACCTTCAAACTCCTTTGGAACGGTGTTAGTTAAGAATTCTTTATTACCTACGGCTATCCTATTCGAACTTGAGTTATCAGACTCTAGTGGACTGGCGCATCACAACAACAGACATGACCCTCCATAACAAGCCTCATGTGGCCTTGAACGGTCCACTATCAGGTAGTTACAGCAATCACTATTAGTTTGTTATGGGCTCCACCTATATAAGGGACCCTCCAGATATGCTTTCTTCTCCGAGCTCTTGATTGTTTTCTAAAAACTTTGCTAAAATCTCTTTGAGCACTCTATTTCTGTTGGCCGAAAGAGCTGACTTGATTGTCGAAGGATCTTGTCGGAGCCACCACCCCCAACCCCGGATGATTGCAAGTCACCAACGACGACCTCATCTTCTTTGACTCCAGCCTCAATTCTAGCAACAACCATAATTTCGCACCAACAACTATAATACCATTGATAGTGATATGATAAAAATTTTCTTTTATTGACAAACAATAACCATCCTAAGCCAAAAGTCCAATAGATATTATGTTCATCATAAAATATGGACAATAGTGACAATCACTTAAAATAATAATATTATTTTTGAAAAATAAATTAAGAGTTTCCAATGCTAGGACTGAAACTTTACTTTCATCTCCAATATTAAGGAATCTATCACCATTCTCAAACTTTCTACCAATTTGAAGTCCATGCAATAAATTGTATATATGAATTAGACTCTCGGTATCTAATACCCAGATAGATGTATCACATATGGAGAAATTACAAGGTATTATCATATAACAACCTTGATCAGCAACCACTTGCTAATTTCTCTTATTTAGCCTATTTGGATGAAGAGGACAATTCCTCTTTGGGTCTGTCTGATTAGGGTTAACACTTGACTCTTCATTCTTAGGTTCTAAATGCTTGTCACTATCCAATAATGAATGGAATGGACTTATAGTTGCCATTCTATTTATCTAAAAGGAAAATATGAAACCTAATTTGTACTTGAATTAATTAGTCTTAAAGACTTGGACTTTAATCTAAAGATCTTTCCACTATTTTTAAATGAATCGATGGTCTCTACCTCCAATTTGAGGAATTACACTAACTCCTTAGTGGGTACTGGAATCCACATAGACTACAAACAGGCCCAAGAAAAGCTTTGGCTAATCCGCGTGCATCTACAGGTAGGTTCACAATCAATTGTTTCTCCAAATAATTTATAGTAATTAGATTTTGCCCCAAAAGCTAATTTAGTAGGCTATGGCCTTCACTGAAAAGGTCTGGTTTGGTCCAACCATTAACATAATTGACTTCAGTGCATCAAACCAATGATAACCAGGCCCGAGGAAAGCTCTGGCTAACCTGATCATCATTAAGAGAGTGCAATCTAATCATCATATGATGGATAGTAATTCCAATATTCAGATGAACACCAAGTGTAAGGCACCTCCAATGTTCACCTAGAAAATTGGACTCATTACTATTTACCTTAATGGGAGGCTATGACTCGGTTATCCCCATAAGCTTATCATTTTAAAGATCTAATAATTTAAAGGATTTTATTTACTTATGATTTGAGATATGAACCATATTTCACCCACTGACTTCACCAAGCCAAATCCTCCCACTAATTTTGTCAAGTTAATTGATGAGGATAGGATCAATTTTGGTCCATAGGAACCTAATTCAATCTTACTAAATTGAAATCAGTCAAACTAATTTCTAGTAACATGGGTCAGCTAGAATCACTAAGTGATCTAATCAAATCCTAATCGACCATGTTAGCCAGGTAAGTGAGATCAGTAGAAGGGATATGCTATTAACTCGTCAAAGATCCAGTGCGAGTAGCTTCCAATTAAAAATCACTTGTCTAAACTATCAAATTTACCTTAGACACCAACTAGTTAACTAGGTTTAATCAAATCAACCTAGTAATTTCATGTTATATCGCTTAGCCATGAATTAAGTCCATCCTTGTCTTGTTAAAAACATGGACTCATTCAACTACAACTATTGAAGTTGAGTCTAGAGTATCCTTGATCTAATCTAAGTCAAAACTTGGCTAGATTTGATTAACTACTCTAGATTAATTCATTCTTTAACTAACCTTAGGTCTAACCCAATTAATGGACCTAATTCATCTAACCCTTTAACCCATAGTATTATGCAATTGTCTTAGGTCTTTAATTCATAATTCTAGACCTAACTAGACAGCACTTAAATCTTTTAATTAAGTTTTGTACTGATTGATTGGGATTCAGCATTTCAAAAATAATTTTTAGTTTTGAAAGATTCTTTACAACATAGCACTATTTCACCAAATAGGTTGACTCATTTCAAAATTGGGTTGACTTATTTCACAAACAAGCACTAGTTATAGGTTAGAACATTTAAAAATAGCCATTGAATAGCTTCAGCCAGCTTCTCAGTCGAGCTGGCTTAGATCCCATCCGAGCCAGCCCGAGTAGACGTCGAGTCAGTCCATCGCCTAAGATAGTCAGCTCGAGCAAAAACCCATAAGCTTTCATTCCATCAAGCTGGCAAAGATCTTATCCGAGCCGACCCAAGTAGACATCGAGTCAGCCCATCACTTGAGACAGGTGGCTCGAATAGAAGTCTCGAAGGCCATCGTTTAGTTGAGCTGGCTCAAATACCATCTGAGCCAGCCCAAACAAAAGTCGAGTCAACTCGGTTCCTAACCAAGCTAGCCCAAACAGAAGGCCATAGAGCCATTTTAGGCTGGCACGCTGGTTGAGTTGGCTTGATTCCTGAGATAGCCGGCTCGACCAGCGAACAGAACCTTCATAAGATTCTGTTTAGGTTTAATCTAAACCTATGTATATTACACAAAAATCATGAAATATTTAGATCTAATCTAAACACAAATTCATGATAAAATTTAGATTAAAACCAATTCAAAACATATCATAAAAATTTGTTAGATCACATCTAAAATTTTTATGATCAAAGTTATAGATCGCAATGTACGAGGATAATCTCTCCACTATAAGGGATAAACCTTACAGCAGGACAACCTATAGTCCATGTGATCATTGAGTTACACATTAAATCTTTCTAATTTATATAATTAAGCATGTCGAGCAACCCTTGCTCTGATACCATTGGTAGAAAATCTAGCAGGATTATGAGCATACTATTTGAAACTTTTCTAAAATATATACTAGCGGAAGCAAAATTAATCTACATTAATTCTATGCATGCTATGATCTAATCATAAAACCCTACTCAAGATCTTTGACATGTTAATATGAATTAAAAAAGTAAAATGCATTCGATCAGCAAATCATATTTGCTGACCGATCTATGTTCAGAATATAGTACTTGTGTATAGGTAGATGAACTCTGCAACCTAAATCCACAGAAAGACACTCTCCCATCGTGTTGTAGCCGCATACATGTCTGGTCTCTATGGTGAGTCCACACAGAGCCCTTGGTCCTGAACAGTCCCTTCAGAGTGCTAGTTCCTCATCGGAGCCTTCGATAGCCAATCTCCATCAATCTAATCGACGGTCCACTTCTAGATCTCCAGATGCTCCAAAAATCCAGAGAATGATTTGTGGAGGTTGATGAGGTGGTGATGAAAAATCAGTGGATATCTGGTACTCATAGTGCTCAATCACTCCATCCAAAACCTAGAGTCCCAACTCTAAGATTCTGTACTCACCAAAAGGATCTTGACCCTCTTCTCTCTTCGAAAAACCTCATGCCAAAAGAGATCGCCCCTCTCTAATTTCTGTCTCACAAAAATACCTCATGAAAACTCTCTCTTCCTCACACATACCCCTCTCAGATTTCTCACACACCTAATTGCATGCCCACAAAAAAATCCTATTTTAAAATGGGTGACCTGAGATGGTAGGATAAGGATTGGAGGTTAGGAGGTTTCAACCTCTTAACTTGAATTCAAATGCTTCTTATCCCATTTCTATGCCCACATAGGTGAGAAGCATGCAGAAGGACTCTCCTTCTATGCACCTCCCTCTGGGAAATCACACAAAAATGTGTGACAAAAGGAGAATAGCGTAGGGAGTGGATAAGGTGCTGGGAGTTAGGAGGTTTGAACTTCTAACCAACCAAATTGAATTCAAAATTTAACTTAGTTTGAACTGGTCCAACCCTTGGACTAGGTCAAAAGTAGAAAGATGGATGGCGCAAACTCTCTTTTGGCATGGAGAAATCCTATGCACATTCACAATGTGCATGGAGAAAAAGAATGGGTCAAAGTACCATGGTGCAGGGAGATTTGATTTAAAAATAAAAAACCATTTGACTTGGTCCAAATTGATTTCATCCAAACCAATTTATCTGGACTCAATTAGATTAGGTTAAGCCCAACCAAATTAGGCTTAACCTAAATCAATAAACTTATAATTAAATTAGAAATTAATTAGGTCCATCCTTGATCATATCAGGATCGAATCTTCCATAGCAATTAGATGATCACATGATCTGACCAGGTCAAACTTAGTTGAACCAAATTCAATTTGACTTGATCAATTCCTTATTGCTCAATCAAATTAAGCTAATAAGCAATCTAATTGCTAATTAATCCTCTAATAATAATTGAGTTCCAATCCAATGGGACATCCAATCATGATTAGCCATCAGATTAGGTAGGAAACTCCTATTATGTGTGACCTCATAGGTTCAAATCCTAAGACGATAGCATCGGAACTAATTTTTTGTACTAATCAATGTAACCATTTACTAATGATACCCGATGTCTGGATAGGTTGAATAGTCATAATGCAACATCGACAAACCTGTGGCATATGGTTACTGTATAATTCATCCCCTTGATCATGATGCTCATAGGATGATCTAGGATAAATTGCCAATCCTAAAAATTCATCCACATTGTATTTTAAAATTCAATGTCCATCATATGGACTACCCTGACTGAGGATTTGCTAAATTGAAATATAGCGATGCACTTACTCTAACACTTGGAGGGGTCAATCTCATCTTGACTTACGCACCGACAAGCCAAGTACTTGACTGCACTCAGTAGCCTTTCATCACTAAATTAGAAATTCAGATAGTCCAATACCTAAGTACAGTGAGTTGCTTGTAAGTCATCATGGTGATCTCAGATCTAAGAGACATATATATTCATATCCTTCGCAAGCAAACTTCATAGAAGAGAGCTTCGTAGTTGGGTCATGATCAGTGAAATGTACCCCATATTTCACCTGTCTGCCATAACTGCATCACCATGTTTCTTGGTTAAGAGGACAACAAATACTTATGGCACACAACAACCTACTCTTGATTAATGTTGTTGTCCTAGATAACAATGAATCATTTGATCACGATCAGTTTTAGGACTAAATGATAAATCTTTCTTTATCGAGTCTAAATAATCCTAAGCACTTCATCATAGAGAGTTCATTATAAGAAGATGCATAAAATGATGAAATTACCAAAATAATAATTTTATTTAATTAAAATTTAAGTATAAATTATATTTAACTCAACCATCTATAACCTAGATGATTGGCTTTAGGATATATTTTTCAACACCTACTTCTTACAATAGAAGCACTCTACCTGATTTGGGTGAGCCTTGAACCTTTTGTTTTCACTAGACTTAGAAGCCCTGGCACGAATCCATTCATACTACCGAACCAAATTCAACTTTCGATACTAATTATCGAAGTTGGATCACATAAGTCATCACTATCTAACAATGATCGGAGCAATTAGGGTTTAGCCTTTATCTATAAGAAAAGAGAACATAGACCTATTGTATATGAATTATTTTAAGCCTAAAGACTTGGATTTTAGTCTAAAGGTTCTTTCACTATTTTCTTTGAATTGGTAGCCACAACCTCCAATTCGAGGAATTACTTTTATTCCCTAGTAGGTACTAGAATCCACATAAACTACACACAAGCCTAACTTTGGCTGATCAATCTATGTGCATCTGTGGGTAGGTTCTTTAACCAATTATTTTTCCAAACAACTTCTAGTGATTTAATTTTGCTCCAAAAATCTAATCAGTCGACTTTAGCCTCCATTGTAAGGATCCGGTTAAATCCAACGATTAACATGACCATACTTGGTGTATCTAACTAATGAATGACTAAGCCCAACTTTGGTTGGTCAACCTAACCACCATTAGAGAGACACTTTCAAGTTATTATATTATGAATGATAATTCCATTAGTCAATAAGCACCTAGCCTTTGGGCCTTTAATGATTATTGAGTTAATGGACCCATTATCATCCAACTTATTTAGAGGATATGATTCAGTTATCCCCATAACTTTGTCAATTTAAGGACCAAATAATTTTAGAGGATTTAAATTATTAGTGATTTAAGGATAGAGAAGACATGCAGGGTCACCGAGTTACTCATACTGACTTCACCAAGTCAAGTCCTCCCACTAACTTCTCAAGTCATTGACAAGGACTAGGATCAATTTTGATCCATGGGCACCTAAATCAGTCTTACTGAATATAATTAGTCTCATTGATTTTTTATGTGATATGGGTTAGCACGAATCAATAAGCAGCCTAATCAAAAGCTGATTAACCATATTGGTCAGGCAAGTGAGATCGACGGGAGGATTTGCCAAGGCTGGCCTTAGACACTATCAAAAATAGCTAGATAAGTGGGCTGCAAATTAAAAACCACTGGTCTGGAAATGCCAAACTTATCTTAGATACCAATTGATTTATCAGTTTTGATTTGGTCTGCCTAAAGACTCGGGCTCGACCACTGAGCCACGATTAGTATCCATTTATTAAATATATGGACTTTGATCAACTACAACTATTGAATTGATCTACGAAAAAAATAACCTAATCCTAATTAACTATTAATTAGGTTTGATCAATTTTTTAACTTAGTCCATATTTAATCTAACTCTAGGTAACCTAGTTAATGACCTGATCCAAGCTAACCCATTATCCTTTGACCCATTTTTTATGAAATTATCTTAGGATCTTCAAATCACAAACCTAGATCCTAAACAATCACTTAATTTTTAATTAAGTTCAAGGCTTATGGGTTGGATTCAGAACCTCATAACTAGTTTTTGATTTCAAGTTTTGAAATATTTTCAAATTTTGAAAATAATTTACTTTCAATCAAATTCAATTTATGATTTTAGATCTGATTTGTTTCAATGTTTAGATCGCATCCTAGGGTTTCGAATCTAGGATTTTGCAGAAAGTAAGTTCATAATTTAAATTTCATAAAATATATATGTCATACATATACAAACTAGATTCAAGAAATAAAAATTACATATCAACATATGCATTAAGAGGAACTAGATCAAAACATGAAATACATATTATTCAGATCTTATCTAAAAAATCATAAATTAGATCATAAATTAATTAATCTTAGATTTAAAATCTAAAAATAAATTATAAATTATTTTAAATCTTATCTAATTTATTTATAATTTAGAAAGCATATACTAGGACAACCTCTCCACTATAAGGGATAAACCTTATAGTAGGATAACCTTATAATCAGTATTTATGATTCGATATTATTTAGATCTAATCTAAATAATCTAAAATAGATCTAATATCTATTTAATTTAAGATTTAAAATTATAAAATAAATCATAAAATTATTTATATCATATCTAACTTATTCATAATTCAAAAAAATAGATCAGCACATACTAGGACAACCTTTTTATTATAAGAGATTAACCTTACAACAGGATAACCTTATGATCAGTATGTGTGATCTTTAATTTTTATTTTTAAATTTATTTTAATATAAGCATGATCATGTCATAAAAGAACCCAGCTCTGATACCACTATTGGAAAATATGCAGGATTTCATGCATACATTTTGAAACTTTTTGAATTTAGAAGCAATAGAAAACATAGATTAAACAATTTAATCTAATTATGAATGTGATCTAATCACTAAACCCTACATCTAGGACCTATGACATGTCAAGATGCAATCATAAATCTAAAAATAAATCAAGCATGGTTGGTATTAATCAAATTAATACCTAGACCTATAACAGTTCTAAAAAAAACCTAAATCATATCTAGATCAGATAAAAGATCAAATCTTATACCTTTGCATGGGTCTACAACTCCATGGCTGAAAATCGATGTCGTCCTTTATTGCTTGGAGCTGCATAGTACATTCAGCCTCTAAGGATAGTCCACATAAAGCTACAACACATAATGAAGATTCATCGAACAAAGATCTGCTCAAAGTGCTAGCTTCTCACGGATCCCTCCTGATGGTTAATCAAAAATATTCTTCGGATCTCTTGGACACTCCAACAGATAAAGAACAAAAGAAGAAATAAGAAAGAAGATCAACTTTTGGATCTCCCAAAAATTTGAAAATAAAACATATGAGAAAAATCATAAGAGAAGATAAATCTTCTCTTTCAGGATATCAATGATTGATATTCTGAACACATCTCCATGTCAGGACAAGAGAAGATCTTCTCCTCTAGAATTTTTTCATGCTTTCAGATCTCTTTCTCACTAATTTTTCTCATGAAAAAATCATACAAAGAGATGGAGAAGAAGGGCTTTTAAAGAAATCCTAAGAGAAGACCTTCTTCTCTTCTTCTTCTCTCATCAGGATATGATCAGATCATGTCCAAAAAAAATTCTATCCCAACAATTTGGAGCATCCATCCTCCACACCCTCTCTCTTTCTCTCTCATACTTTTCTCATAGAAAAACTCACAAAAATAAGGGAGAAAGAAAACTTGAACGAAAATCATAAGAGAAGACAATCTTCTCTTACCTTTGTCTTTACAAGACATCAACGATTGATGTCCAAAAGAAGGGTCCTCCTCCAAGATGATTGGCACCTCAATGTCCCATGCCTCCAAGTCTCTCTCTTCTATTTTTGTGTAGAAAAGCCAGAGGAAAAGTATCATTCCAACTCCCTATAAAAGTGGTGCCTCAAGGTTGGGGAAGACTAGGTCAAAAATACCTAGTAAAAGAAGGAAAAGTTGGAATCTTATGGGGCATCCAAGAGTTGTCCAACCCTCCTAGAATTTTAGGCATGAGATAACAGAACCCCATGCATAAAAGAGAGAAAAAATTGGTGACAAAAAAAAAAGAGTGGGCGTGGAGAAAAATTGGCTCAAAGAAGGGAAGGGTTTTAGAGATCATGGACTCTATCAAATAGAGTTCAAATCAAAATTGATTTCTAAATTTGACCAAGTCAAATTTAATTCAAACTCTTTAGATATTGGGGTATAGAGAACTTCTCTTATGTATAGAAAAATTTATGTAAAAGATTAGAAATAAAATAAGTGGGCGTGGACCATTCTTAGTTGTGCAAGGGAAGAATGGAAGTGCCCTTATCTAACTAGGACTCTTCTATTTTGATTAGGTCAAGACCTTTTGAACCCAAGTCAAAATAGTTTTTAGTCAACCTAATTAATAAAAAATTCTAATCTAATTAAAAGTTTGATTAAATTATATTTAAATAAATTTAAATCTAGTTTAATTTCTAATCAAATTAAAAATTAGGTGCACTCAAGTCCTAACTGAACTTGGACTTGTTCTTTCTTGCAATTGGTTTATCCAATAAATCAATTAGACTTAATCTAATTAAGTTTAAATTAATTTTAATTAAATTTAATTTAATTAAACTTGATCTCAACCTGATTGCTCAATTAAATTGAACTAATTAGCAATCCTAATTCTAATCGATTCTTCTGCAATACTTGCATTTAGGTCAAACATCAATTATATTGATTGTTTGACCTTAGAACAATTCTAAATTATCAATCAACCATCCGATCAGATAACAATCTCTAATGTGTGTGATCCCATAGGTTCGATCCTAAGCTGATAGTATAGAAATCAATTTTTATACCAATCAAAATGACCATCTAGCAATGGTACCCAACGTTTAGATAGGTCGAATGTATGCAAAGCAATATTCTTAGAACCTTGGCTTATGGTTACCATATAATTCATTCCTTTGATCAATAATGCTCAAGATGACTTCGAGTAAACTATCAATACTCATACAAGTCATCCATATTGTATTTCAAAATTTTACAAATCCTATAAATCCTCACGAGGATTACCTAGGCCTAGGTTTTGCTAAATTGAAACTTAGTGAGACATTCACTTCCTAATGTTAATCAAGGGTGGTCAATCCCATCTTAACTCACACACTGACTTTGCAAGTATTTGACTATATCCAAAAACCTTCTATTATTGTATTAGAAATATAGGTAGGTTGGTACCAAAGTACAGTGAGTTGCTTGCAAGTCACTATGATGATCTTAAATCGGAGGGACATTTCTATCCATCAGTCTTAACTAGCTACTTTTGATAGTAGAGTGCTACATTGATCACATTCAATATAAATATACATCTACATCCCACCAACATATTATACCAGTATCTTCACACTACTTGATTACGAGGACAACCAGCACATATGATATACAATATCCTACACTCGATAAGTTATCATTCTTATTAATAACTTATCATTTGGTCATGAATAATTTAAAAACCATTCGATAAATCATTCTTATCAATTACCTATGGTTCTAAGAACTTCATCATAAGATAGAAGTTTATTTAAGAAAGATAGAACCTTTTATGATGAATAAGCCAAATAACTATTATTATTAGATAATTCATATACTAATTTTAATCATCTATAACTTAGATGATTGGCTTTAGGATACATTTTCTAACACGGTTTAGACTTCATCTTGCAGGTCTCATCGACAGCCTCATCTTCTCCAGCTCCAGTGAACTCTGGCATCAGCATTATTTTCTACACCAACAAACACCAAATGTTAACTAATTCTTCATACCTATATCTTAGATCTAGGATCCTCTAGGCTCTTATCTTTATAATTCTCTCTCCTCATCTCTTTTCTTATTTATTAATATAAAATAAAATAAAATAAATAATAATTAAAAGAGGAATGCTCTTATCTAAAATTCTTGATTACATATCTAAATAATCAGAACAATTCGAGATGGATCTCGATAGTAGATTAGATGAGATGTCCCTTAGATTATATTGCCTAACAGCCATCAAACACTCTCTTTATCTATTTTTTCTTCCTGCAGAACAAGTTTGCACAGCATGTTCGAGCCCCGCTCACTATGTGAGTGATTGGCCATCCGCATACCAATTTTTTGAGTTTATTCATCAAGATCAAATCCAAATGACCTATAGATCAGAAAATTACCCATATTATAATGCCTATAATCAAAGCTAGGGGGCTCAACTAAATTTTTCATGGAAACCACAACTAGTGGTTACCTTGGTAACACAAAGACCTACATTTATGGATACACCTTATTGTGATATGCCCTACCCACAATATTAATCTTCTCCAACCAACAATGACCCAACTTTTGAAGAGAGGCTTCAGCAAATAATAGGCAAGATAGAAATCAGCTATCAGAGCCTTCACTCTTGTATGCAATCCTTAAAAGAACTAGAGAAGTTAGCATTCACACTCAATCAGTAGGAGGAAAGAGAATTGCCTAGTCAGCTCGAGAGTGACTCTGAGGGACAATACCTAACTAGAAATTTTAATATTTCTATTACTTTTTTTGAATAATCGATTATGACACTCAGGAATTAAATGGTTATAGAATAACCCTACATAACTAAAAAGACCAACTTAGATAATTTGACTAAGACAAAAACATATAAGAAAGAATCAGAATGGTGAGATGAACCAATTCCATCATCCTACTTACCTATGGTCCCATTTTCAAGTGCCCTAGAACCACCCAATCTTTTTAACAAGAAGGAAGGATAATTGATGAAATGATTGATTTAATTAAGACTTCCCAAGAATCATAAATGAATAACACATTAGAGGAAGCTATACCTATAATTCTTTCGCTAGGATTTGTTAAATCCCTATTTGGCTCATTTTGGAGTGGATGATTTTGATGAAGATGGGTATATTATATATTAGATGACCAAGTAGATATGCCCTACCCCAAAACCAATCCACTTTGGTTTGAAAAATATGAGCCACCACCTAACCCCCTATTCGTGCAGAAAATGGATAGCCACCAGAGTTTGCTGGAGGTGGAAGAGACAATCTCATCAGGAAGACATGCAAAACAAAGTCTAGGCTGAAGTAGGGTGGCTCTAGTAGGACCCTTCGATGGTCAAGTTAGCTTCATGACCAACAAGTCCGATGGTCAAGTTAACTATAATAGAATGTTAGAAGGTCATTCGGACTTGGAGTTTGTTACGGTGAGTGGATTATCACTTATTGCTGGTGGTTGAATTCCATTTATTGAAGCTCAGATGGAAGATCAAAGACTTTTGAGTCTGGTAATGAGATGTTCATAATGGGATAGAGAACTTAAAGTCGGGCTAACCGAGCTTAAAGATTAGCTTCTATGTAGTGGATGATGGGCTTACAATCAAGTTCTGAGTTTGAACCTTGATAAAGCTATCTTTGATAGCTTTCAAAAGCTCGACCATCTTCAAGATTGGTTGAGAGCAAACTGGAGACTAGAAAGGGATGGTAGGTTCTTCTATGAGGACTGCGGCCAAGCTCTCTTGAAGACGTTTGACAGATATCCATGATTGACTTGAAGCTGGGATAGAGTATTGAGATTCATTGCTTGCGGAGTGGTCATTGCTTATTTCAGATTGAAGGTCGGACTTATATTGATGGTGAAGTTTTCTTGCTAACTCAAGTTCGTATAGCTAAAGTTCTTGGTGTGAAATTGGCAAGATCTACTACCTACAAGTGATGTAGAAGAGTTCAGCTAGTTTCCAAGGTCGGGTGGTGCAGGAGACCTCATATCCATGAAGAGACTGCTACTTATTTTGGATTGAGAACTGGGATTAGTCAGATGGCAATCTGTTTCACTATTCAAGTTCATTTGATCGAAGTTTACAATGTGGTTTGACAAGGTTTACTGTTATTAGGAAGGAACTGAAAGAGTTATCATTGAGAAGGTTGACCGATGCACAAGATCTGAAGGTTGACCTTCCTGAATCTGTCTAGACTAGGAAATCAACTCGATGAAGATTCGGATTTGATCATCGCTACTATAGATGGCACTATATCAAGGTTAGACTTCTGGTTGGATTTCGACAAGAGCTATTGTACCTCCAAAACTTGTCCCCTACTCCCGAGTTCAAAGTTTGGATGATAGGAGTACCAAGAACCTATAATCGCTGAAGTTCATTTTGGCTTCCTCTTAAGAGATGAAAAATGATGGCACATTTCTTTAATGCTGAATAACTTAAAATGACTTTAGCTTTTGAAATTTTTCTAGCATGGAGCTCTATGTATGGCATCATATATTAGGAAATGTATCAAAAAGCCAATCATCTAAGTTGTAGATAATTAAAATTAGTATATGAATTATCTAATAATAATAGTTATTTAGCTTATTCTGAAGAAAAATTTTGATTTTTTGGATCAAGTTCGTTCAGATCTGATCGGATCAAGAGATATATTTCAAAAAATTTTCTCTTTGATCCTAATCAAATCTGAGATATTTCAGATTTGATCCTTATTATTCTAATAATAAAAATAAAATCTAAATAAATTAAATCAAATTTAATTTATCTTGATGTAGGATAATCCTATTATCCATTGATGATCCTATAAGTAGCGGAAGGTTCTGGATCTAGCCACGCAAGTGCCTGGCCTCTACCGATATCCACTCGAGCTAGATCTAGAGATCCTCTTCTTCTCTATCACATCTCTAAAAATTATATCTAGATCTGATCTGGAGGATCTTCAAAATATCTTTCAAAGATCAGCAGTTGTCCATTGTAGCAGCACAGCCTTCTAGCTTTTTGTCACCTTTCTCTCGTCTGGATTGCACCAACTAAGATCCCAAATACCTTTGAGCATGGAGAGGAGAGGGAGAAGATGGACTTGGCGTGCAGGAGGAGGGAGATAGCCTTGGGGCATGGAGAATTTTCAATTGATTTTTGATTCTTCTTGAGTTGGGCGTAGGATCTTATTTATAGACTATGCGTGATCCAACTCTTCTTCCCAACCAATCACAATCCTTTGTGAAATCAGATCTAAATCTAATTAGTGAGAATAGAGTTCCTTGGATTCCTCCTTAGATGGCACCTAAGATCAACCAAACTTGATTCTTAGGAGAAGTCTAATCGAAATCCAAAAAGGAGATGGAGTCCCTATCCAATAGGGACTCCTGGGCGCCTCTAAATTGGACACACGCCAAGGGTGGCATGCGCCCTCCTCCTTGCTAGGTTTTGGTAGGAGGACAGGCCCCCACCAACTCTCCAATAGGTGCATGACACGTGGACAGAAGTCAAAGTGTCAATTGTCAACATTTGACCAGTCAAAGGTCAACTTTTGACCAAAGTCAAAGGACGAGAAATGGCAGCTGACCAAAAATGGCAGATATTGTCTTACAAAATAAGACAACCCATCTCTAACCTGGATAAGGCTCCAATCAGATCAAGTGAAGGTTTTTGATTGAGCACAAACTCCTTTGGCTCAGTCAGGACAACTATTTATGATAGTAAAAGAAGAACATTAGGTTCAATCGAGTGCTAGCATGATTTTCTTGAACCTAATTGAATCTCATTCAGATCAATTGAACTGGATTAGTTCAATTGATGATCGCCAGATTCAAACTCTTGTTTGTGTGACTCAATTAGGTTTAGTTCTGTATGGTAATGGGATATGTCATGATCTTTATCATCGACATCATCGAAACTCCTTTTGATGGATTAGAACTCTTCTAATTCGAACAGCTAGAATGATCGATCATCTAAATCATTCTAATTGCTCCCAAAATCCACCAGTGACACCTAGCAGTATATGGTGGCAACCCATCAGAGCTGAATGCGAACCTCTTGGTGCAGCTACCTGTGTGATTAAGTTCTTCTATCTTGAGCCTCGATCAAATTAGGGTTTAGGTGAACTCGTCAAACCCTAGTCTCTGTCATATGATGTAATCATTCGATTCAAGTCCGATATGAAAACCTAAATAGAAACTCTTTCTATTATTTCACTCTGCCATGGCCATGGGCTTCTGGACTTGATTCTCATGATCATCATAGGGCTGCTCCTCTACCACCGAGGTAGATAGATTCCTTCTTGATGCAATCCAGTTTCTACAATGAACATGCTATAGCCAACATACACCTCAGGATTCTGTATGGCTAGGAGACTGAGTTATGGTGTAGTCAAACTATAACACCCTCAAGGTGAACTGCCGATGCACCTTAGGTCAAAGAATCAGACACACCACTACAGCATCGAGCCAGTCATTGACGAAAAGGTAGACTTCCTAATGACTACTCGAGGTGGTCACACTCAGTGCCCTCGTTCTCCAATGAGTACCTGTACTCTCACTCTGGTGTCTCCACATCGTAGACTCAAGACTCATCTACTAAAGAGAAGCGATTGTACACCAACCTTTCGGATCAATCACCATCCTCGTGATGATCCTATGGTCGGGAGCATTTTATGAGTTAATAATGATTATTCATGTCTTAAATTTTCAACTCTTGAAAATATGAATTATCATTACCATTAACTCAAAGGATGTATCACAGACACTAAATACACATATGTGATAGAAAATAATCCATTTTATTGATTTTAGTCAAAATTATAATTTTGCCCCTAGAAGTGTATTACAAGTGTCAGCCAATTCTGGCTTCTAGGGTACATATATCTAACAATCTTCCACTTGTCCTAAAGCCAATTGGCTACAAGTCTAAGTCCCATCTTCTCAAGGTGGACTTAGATCTTCTATTGGCCCAATGGCTTTGTAAGTGGGTCTGCCACATTATCTATGGAGTCGACTGTCTTGACCTTGACGTAACCCTTCTCGAGGTAATCGTGGATGAGGTGGTATCGCCGCTCAATATGCTTGAATTTCTGATGAGACCTCAGCTCCTTAGCAATGGTTATGGCACCATTGTTGTCGCAGTATAGAAGAATGGCATCTGATGGTATTACTTCAATTTCTACAGCAAACTTCTTGTACCAAAATGCTTCCTTCATAGCCTCTGATGCAGCGATATATTCTGCTTCTATGGTGGAATCTGCTATCATGATTTGCTTGGAACTCTTCTAGCTGACAGAACCACCATTGCACACAAATAGACTCCTAGATGTCAATTTTCGATCATCTACATCGGACATGAAATCCGAGTCTGTGTATCCCTAAACTTGGAGTTCTCCATTACCAAAGACCAACATCATATCCTTAGTTCTTCTCAAGTACTTAAGGATACATTTCATAGAAGTCCAGTGTTCTTCATCTGGATTTGACTGATATCTACTTGTGACACTCACAGCATGGGCTATATCAGGTTGTGTACATAGCATGGCATACATGAGGCTCCCTATTGCAGAAGCATAAGGGATCTTGCTCATGCATTCTATTTCCTCAGGTGTGCTAGGGCACATCTTCTTGGAAAGATGAATACCATGTCTGAAGGGTATTAATCCCCTCTTAGAGTTTTCCATACTAAACCTCTTTAGTACTTCCTCTATGTACATCTTCTATGAAAGTCCTAGCATCCTATTCGGTCTATCCCTATAGATCTTAATTCCTAGAATAAAGGATGCTTCACCTAGGTCTTTCATGGAGAATTCCTTGGACAACCATAATTTGACTATCGTCATCATGGGAATATCATTTCCAATAAGGAGGATGTCATCCACGTACAGTACGAGAAAGACAACAGCGCTCCCACTGATCTTTTTGAAGACACACGGTTCCTCTTCATTTTTGATGAAATCAAACTTTTTGATTACATCATTGAAACGAGTGTTCCAACTTCGAGATGCTTGCTTAAGTCCATATATGGACCTTTGCAACTTGCAAACCTTGTGATCAGCATCACTGGATGTGAAACCTAGCGGCTGTTCCATATAGATATCTTCCTCAAGATATCCATTCAAGAACGCTATTTTCAAAATTGCCTTTAGTCGGCACATCAAATGGGCCGCACACATTAGTATGTACTAGGGCAAGAAGATATGTGGCCCTTTCCTATGTCCTACAAAAAGGAGTTTGGTCATTTTGCCTTGAAGACAAGATTCACAAGTTGGATATGACTCGAAAGTCAATGGACTCAATAGCCCATTTTTCTCCAATTTGTTGATCCTATCTTCTGCTGTATGACCTAATCTCAGGTGCCATAAATATCTATCATTTGGACTATCCCTAGGTCATTTGGCATTCATGTTTTGCTCGATAGTTAGAATAGATACATCAATATGCAGCTAATAAATATCGTTAATAAGGAAACCATTTGCAATTTTATTTCTTTCATAAAGAATGTTACAATGGTCCTTAAAGAAGGTAATCACATAGCCTTCTAGTGCTAAGCATGAAACAGAAATCAAATTCCTGCTAGCTATAGGCACATAATAACAGTCTTTCAAAACTAAGTCTAAACCAAATGATAATCGAAGAGGGTATATTTTCACCACCACTGCAGCAACTCTTGCTCCATTACCAATGCATAGGATCATGTCTCCATCCCTCTGCCTCCTGCTATCCTCAAGATCCTGCATGGAAGTGCATAGATGAGCACTAGAACCAGAGTCAAGCACCCAACTAGATGTAGAAGAAATTATAAGGTTAGACTCAATAATGAGCATACCTCCAGAAGGACCTTCCTTCTTATTCTTCAGGGAGGTCAGGTAAGTAGGGCAGTTTCGCTTCTAGTGGCCGTCGCTATTGCAATGGAAACACTTTTCTTGGCAGCAGCTTTCATCCTCGACTTTGCCTTTTTCTTCTTTCCTCCTTCCACCTTCTACTTTTTCATAGACTTCTTTCTCTTTCCATAAGACTTTCTTTTGGAAGAAGTCCATTTCATAGCAAGAACTGAGCCTTTAGAACCTTTCATAGAAAGCTTAGTGGTGACTAGCATGTTCATTAATTTGGCCAAGAAATTTTGAAGTTTATGCATGTGGTAATTCATGATGAATTCCCCATATGCATCAATCAAGGATTGTAGAATAATATCATTCTGTAGATCTAAGTCTAACTTCACATCGATCTTCTCAAGCTCTTTCATGTCCTTAATCATCATTAGACAGTGATCTTGGACTGACTACCCATCATGCATCTTAGCCTTAAAAAGTCATTTCGTGACTTGATATTTGGCTGTGCGACTCTATTCACCAAACATCTCCTACAGGTGAGCCAACATTTGGTGAGCAGTCCCGATATCTTCATGTTGGTGCCGGAGCTCATCAGACATCGAGCCCAACATGTAATATCTGGCCTTATTATCTTTGTCTATCCATTTTTCCAGAGACACTCTCTGTTCAGTGGATGGATGAGCTGGTAAGGTGGGAGGATCCTTGTCCAATACATGGGTTAACTTCTCGAAACCCAAAATGATTTTATAGTTTCTGAGCCAATCTTTATAATTAGGTCCGATCAGTCTATGTGTGTCCAGGATACATGCTAATGGGTTGGACGTAGACATTTTCCTACAGAGAGTCAAAGATTCTAGTTAGATATTGTAATTATGACTTGACCAATTTATTTAGAGATTTTATTTTTAAATAAATTAGCTCTCACTATTTTTTTGGATCCCTACACTCCTCTATAGAGATGCAAAAATCTCCATGATTAATGATTTCTAGTGGGTGGTGCGGTCTCACCAACTGACTCATCACCTCACCTAACAGTTATTGGTGATGGGTTAGCCAATGAGTGAACAACTCTTGTTCAATGATTCTCTAATCATGGTGCACCCAAACTTGATCTCTAATTCATGAATCTCACCGTATCCAGAATATTGATCCACTCCTTAGTTAAGTTAGACCCACCATTTGCATAGACTGGATTCCTAATTGAGTCTCTCACCGTATCCGAAATATTGAGCCCAACTCATCCTCCAGCCCATAGCATCCAATGCCTAATAGACATGGTTGCATCTTTTCGATGCAACTGAGCCACTATATCCAGCCGAGAACAATCAACCCCGAAAAGGGCCCACACATCTACAATGGTGGAAGACCTCAGACTTAATCTTTTCTTAGGAAGAATTGATTCAGGTCTCATTAAACTAGACTTGTCATAGTCATAACAATTATGACTAACCTAGTGGCATGGGTTAGCTCGGATTATTGACCACCTCAAATCAGAACTGGGTTAATAGATATGGCCAGGTAAGTGAGATCGGTGGAAGGGATATGCCATTAACTTGTACAAGAATGCATTCAGGTCGAGTAGCTCCCAATTAAAAACCAGTCGATCGTATGTGCCAAACTTACCTTAGACACCAAATTGTTGAGCCAGAACCAATTGGGTTAGCCTACAATCCAGACTCTAACCTCTGAGCCTAATTAGGTCTTGCTTGATCGTGACTCGATCTTGACCCAGACTTAATCCTATTAGGCTGGTCAATTTTAAGCATTGTTGATCCCATCTAACCAACTCTTGATTCAGTTTGATCAACCTGCTTAGACCTAATTGAGCTACCCAAGCCCGAACCCAGTATTATGAATATGTCTTAGATCTAAAATTCTCAATTTTAGATCTAATTAATATTCCATAATCTTAATTTTTAATTAAGTAGGGTTCATAAACAAAATATGCACAATAAATCCTAGGATTTCAGGATCTAAGGTTTTGCAGAAAGTAAGTTTTGGATTTTTGATTAAGGACGAACGTGCAGCACCCCTACACGTCATAAGAACACCCCATCGGATGGAAGGAGAGGGCCTTTAAACCCTTCTTCATTCTTATGATCGGACGGCCAAGAGGAACGCCTTAATCAGGAACATGTAATACTACAAAATAATTTTAGATCTATATCATATATCTCATATACAAATTAGATCTAATCATGGCATATTTTGCATACATCTCATGTATCGAATCATGCATATTTTCAGATCTAAATTATCTCATAATAATCTAAAAAATTAGATTTAAATTAATCTAATCAAAATAAATTCTAATCTAGATAACTATGTAGAACTATTCTACAACTAGTCTAGACATGCATCAATCATATCTCATATGATGTTTAAAATTAAATAATTTTATTTGCTATTTTTAAGATGATATTATAATAATTATAATATCAAAAAATAGTAAATAAATAAATATAAAATATGATTTAATTAAATTAAATTAAAAACATGCAAGACTATTTTATAGAACTATTCTATTTTAGAACTAGTCATGCATATTTTCTAATCTTAGATCCAAATCATTTAATTTTAATTTTTTCTAATTTTAGATCTGATCACATATCATGTGACATCTGAAATTATTTATTTTCTAATTAGAATAAATTTTAAATTAGATTTAAATACTTTTAGAATCTTAGCTCTGATACTAGTTGAAGAAAAATCCTGATTTTCCGGACCAAGTTTGTTCAGATCTGATCGGATCAAGAGATATATTTTAAAATTTTTTTCTTTAATTCTAATCAAATCTAGGATATTTTAGATTTTATCCTTATTATTTTAATAATAAATATAAAATCTAAATAAATTTAATTTAATTTAATTTACCTTAATGTATGGTAATCCTAATACCCGTTGATGATTTGTAAGCAGCGAAAGGTTCTGGATCTAGCCACGCAAGTGCCTGGCCTCTACTGGTATCCACTCAGGCTGGATCTAGAGATCCTCTTCTTCTCTATCACGTCTCCAAAAATTAGATCTGGATCTGATCTGGAGGATCTTTAAAATACCTTTTGAAGATCAGCAGTTGTCCTTTGCAGCAGCGCAGCCTTCTAGCTTTTTGTCGCCTTTCTCTTATCTGGATTGCACCAACTAAGATCCCAAACACCTTTGGGCATGGAGAGGAGAGGGAGAAGATGGACTTGGCATGGAGGAGGAGGAGGAAGACAGCCTTGGGGCATGTAGAATTTTCAATTGATTTCTGATTCTTCTTGAGTTGGGCGCAGGGTCTTATTTATAGACTATGCGTGATCCAACTCCTCTTTTTCCCAACCAATCACAACCCTTTATGAAATCAGATCTAAATTTGATTGGTGGGAATAAAGTCCCTTCGATTCCTCCTTAGATGGCGCCTAAGACTAGTCAAACTTGGTTCTTAGGAGAAGTCTAATCAAAATCTAAAAAGGAGATGGAGTCCCTGTCCAACAGAGACTCCTGGGCACCTCCAACTTGGGCACATGCCAAGGGTGGTATGCGCCCTCCTCCTTGTCAGGTTCTAGCAAAGGGATAGGACCCACCAGCTCTCCAATAGGTGCATGATACGTGGACAAAAGTCAAAGTATCAATGGTCAACATTTGACCAGTCAAAGGTCAACTTTTGACCAAAGTCAAAGGATGAGAAATGGCAGGTGACCAAAAATGGCAGGTATTGTCTTACAAAATAAGACAACCCTTCTCTGACCTGGACAAGGCTCCAGTCAGACCAAGTGAAGGCCTCTGATCGAGCACAAACTCCTTTGGCTCAGTCAGGACAACTATTTATGATAGTAAAAGAAGAACGTTAGGTTCAATCGAGTGCTAGCACGATTTTCTTGAACCTAATTGAATCTCATTCAGATCAATTGAACTGGATTAGTTCAATTGATGATCACCAAATTCAAACCCTTATTTGTGTGACCCAGTTAGGTTTAGTTCTATATTGTAATGGGATATGTCATGATCTCTATCATCGACATCATCGAAACTCCTTTCGATGGATCAAAACTCTTCTGATTCGAACAGCTAGAATGATCGATCATCTAAATCATTCTAATTGCTCCCAAAATCCACCTAGTGACACCTAGCAGTATATGGTGGCAACCCATCAGAGCTGAATGCGAACCTCTTGGTGCAGCTACCTGTGTGATTAAGTTCTTCTATCTTGAGCCCCGATCAGATTAGGGTTTAGGTGAACTCATCAAACCCTAGTCTCTGTCATATGATGTAATCATTCGATTCAAGTCCGATGTGAAAACCTAAATAGAAACTCTTTCTATTATTTCACTCTACCATGGCCATGGGCTTCTGGACTTGATTCTCATGATCATCATAGGGCTGCTCCTCTACCACCGAGGTAGATAGATTCCATCTTGATGCAATCCAGTTCCTACAATGAACATGCTATAGCCAACATACACCTCAGGATTTCGTATGGCTAGGAGACTAAGTTATTGTGTAGTCAAACTATAATATCCTCAAGGTGAACTGCCGATGCACCTCAGGTCAAAGAACCAGACACACCACTGCAGCATCGAGTCAGTCATTGATGAGAAGGTAGACTTCCTAATGACTACTCGAGGTGGTCACGCTCAGTACCCTCGTTCTCTAACGAGTACCTATACTCTCGCTCCGATGTCTCCACACCATAGACTCAAGACTCATCTACTAAAAAGAAGCGATTGTACACCAACCTTTCAGATCAATCACCATCCTCGTGATGATCCTATGGTCGGGAGCATTTTATGAGTTAATAATGATTATTCATGTCTCAAATTTTCAACTCTTGAAAATATGAATTATCATTACCATTAACTCAAAGGATGTATCATAAACACTAAATATGCATATGTGATAGAAAATAACCCATTTTAATGATTTTAGTCAAAATTATAATTTTGCCCCTAGAAGTGTATTACAAGTGTCAGCCAATTCTGGCTTCTTGGGCACATATATCTAACATATTCATCATAAGAGGTCTATCTTCTTTAAATGAACTCCTATCCTATGATGAAGTCCTTAGAATCATAATTAATCGAATGATTCTTAAATTATTTAAGACCAAATGATAAGTTATTAATAAGAATGATAACTTATCGAGTGTAGATCGCTGTATGCCATATGCATTGGTTGTCCTCATAATCAAGTGGTGAGGAGACACTGGTATGACATTCAGGTAGGATGTAGGAGTGCATCTACACTGAATGTGATCAATGTAGCACTCTACTATCAAGAGTAGCTAGCTAAGGCCAATGGGTATAAGTGTCCCTCCAATCTGAGATCATCATGATGACTTGTAAGCAACTCACAGTACTTTGGTGCTAACCTACCTATATTTCTAATACAGCAATGGAAGGTTTTTAGGTACAGTCAAGTACTTGTAGAGTCAGTGTGTGAGTCAAGATGGGATTGATCACTCTTGATTAAGTTCAGAAAGTGAATGACCTACTATGTCTTAATTTAGCGAAACTTAGGCTTGGATAATCCTCATGAGAAGTCATGAGATTTGCAAAATTTTGAAAGACAATATGGATGACTTATATGAGCATTGATAGCTAACTCAATATCATCCTGAGCATTATTGGTCAAAGAGATAAATTATGCAATAACCATAGGTCAGAGTTCTATGAATATTGCTTTGCATACATTCAATCTATCCAGACGTCGAGTACCATTGCTAGATGGTCATTTCGATTGGTATAGAAATTGGTTCCTATGCTACCAGCTTAGGTTCGAATATATGGGATCATACATATAAGAGGTTGCTATCTGATCAGATGGTTGATCGATGATTGAGAATCATTTAGTGATCAAATTATCAATATGATTGATGATCGATCAAGTACAAGTGTTACAAGAGGATTGATTAGCAATTGAGTTGCTAATTGGCTTAATTTGATTGAACAATTAGGCTAAAATCAAGTCTAATTAAATTAGATTCAATTAGAATTGGTTTAGACTTAATTGAATTAAGTTTAATTAGTTTATTGATTAAGCCAATTGCAAGAGAGAACAAGTCCTGGTTCAATTAGGACTTGAGTACACCTGATTTTTAATTTGATTAAGAATTAAATCAGATTTAAATTTGATTTAATCTAATTTAATTAGTCTCCTAGTTGGATTAGAATTATCTATTAATTCGGTTGACTCAAAACTATTTTGAATTAGGTTCAAAAGATTTTGACCTAGTCAATATAAGAGAATCCTAGTTAGACTAGGATTCCTTCTTTCTTCCTTGCACCATCAAGACTCTTTATTTTGACTAGATTTTTGACCTAGTCTTCCTTTTAAATAAGGGAGCACTTCCTACCCTTTGTGTGGACGTGTAAAACCTAGGAGAAACCATGCAAAAAGCAAAGTAAAAGGGGGAGGAGCCATGGTAGGTTGGGGCATAAATTTTCATGGAGGAGAGGCTTCATTAAGACATCAATTGTTGATGTCTTGTAGGGACAAAGGTAAGAGAAGATTGTCTTCTCTTGGGAGTTTCATTCAAGATCCTTTCTTTCTTACTTTCTTGTGAGATTTTTGTATGAAAAAAATCTGAGAGAGGAAGGGAGAGGGCGTGGAGGATTGGTGCTCCAAGAAATTGAGGCATTGTGATCTATTTTAGACATGATCTGATCATATCCTAATGAGAGAAGAAGAAGAGAAGAAAGTCTTCTCTTAGGATTTCTTTAAAAGCCCTTCTTCTCTACCTTTTTATGAGATTTTTCATGTGAAAAAATCAAAGAGAAAAGAAGAGAAGGCATGGAAAAATTCTAGAGAAAAAGGTCTCCTCTTTTCCTGGCATAACCGAAAGTTGGTTCTCTCCCTCTATCATCCTTCTATTCTTTATTTCTTAGAGTATCCAAGAGATCAAAAGAATATTTTTTAGATTGATCGTCAAGAGAGATCCGCGAGAAGTTAGCACTTCAAGCCGATTTTTATTTGACGAACCTCTGATCTATGTTGCAGCTTTGTGTGGACTATCCATAGAGGTCGAATGCATAGTGTGGCTCCAAGTAATAAAGGACAACAATGGGATTCAATTGCAGTATTCTCAATGAAAGAAATATGCCCTCAAGTCAATCGAAATTTGTATTTTGATAGATCATTCTTTTATCTTTGAAACTTATGTAATGATATTTTTATTTTAATAAAGGCATTTATTTCATCATATGCTGCATCCTAATTATATTTTTAAGGTTATGATGAACCTTATAAATTAGAGCTATGATTTTATGATTATGATGAGATCATACTAGTGAGATCTAAAATCTTAAAATTCTAATTTTAAATATTTTTGATCGATGGAACATTGATTTGGGGATAAATATTTTCAGTAACACTGGCACATCCTATGTATGCTCGATGGAGAGGATAATTGATGTTACAATCACCTGTGTACGACACTAATACAATAATGTGATTGCTCATTAAAGAATGAGTTCACTGAAATGATCTAACTCAAGAATATCTAATGGAATCTTATCTACATGTCAATAGATGACTATCATAGTCGAAATTATGCATGTAATCCTTTGACCTGAGACTACCATAGAACTTTATATGTATGAATCCATATTTTGGTTCATACTCATTCATGACTCAGTAATATACGAGGTGATCTAGATATGTTGGATTATATATAGAGGTTGTGAGTAGGTCAATATGGAATCGATCACTCCTAGTAAGAGGAGATCGCATCCTACTTGCTTCAATCGAAAAATGATTCAGGAATACTTTGATCAAAGCATGATGAAAATTAAAAATAGTTTCTAACATTTTATTAATTGAATCATCATAATATGATTGAGAGAAATATGAATATAAAATTGGGTTTGACATATTTTCTTACCTAGAGTTATATTCGGGATGCAGTATGATCAAAGGATTCAGTTGCATGGTAATTTTTCATTGAAGAATATTTTTGATATTTCTATTAAAATTTTATATCTTTCAAATAGACATGATACATTGATAGACGTTAATCATGTCTTGTGGGTTTGATCAAATTAAAGAGTTTAATTTGACCATCAATTAGAAATTATTCTAATTGATTGAATCGGGTTAGCTAGTTTTGACCTAAATCAGTTTGGTTGAGTTTTAACTAGATCAGGACAAATCGCACCTGAATCGACTATTGGATAAATGTCAAACCCAATGGATCACGCATAAAGATAATTGATCAAGGGTCTAATTGGATTAGATTATGTTTGCAAGTTGAACATGCTAGCACATGTTGCAAACCCTAGCACCTAGATTCCAATCGGATTTGAATCGGGTTTTGATTTAGGCTAATTAAAACCAATTTGAGTTAAATCAAATTTGGTTAACTGGTTGGGTTCACCCTTAGCATTTTAACTAGATTCTAGGCATCATCTATTAGTAACCCATGCACCAGAGACTCTCTCTCTTGGCATCTGGGGTTTTGGGATCTACGCCAGGGACATGTGGTGCATGGAGGTGGTTGGCGCCACATTATTTCTTCTTATCCAATTTTATTTCATGTAAGTTTTGTTATGTGATTTTTAGATCTGAGAAGGGGCATAGAAGAGTCCTTCTGCAGATAAAATTCCTTTGTATGTTATTTGGAATTTGGATTAGAAAAGACTCCTTGCTGCTCCAACTTCCTTGGCACCCCTTGGACCAAGTCAAAGGCTCTTTGGCCATTGACTTTTCCACACTTTATCTCCATGCCTCCTTGGTATTTGGTGCATCAATTCTAGGCTACTAGATGGCCATGTTATTTGAACAAATGGCAGAAATTATTGGTGCCAATAAGAAAGTGTTGCGACCCTTTAGAAGAAACTTATGTAGAATTATACGAAGAGTCCTTCTGTTGCAAGGCACCTCTTCGTATTAGTTCTCTAAATTCCACGTATCATTTTCTTCTAATGGGGCATGATATTTTTGAATGGGCATGAGATGAGAATGTGGGAAGGCATGAGAAGTCAGAGGTGGCGCCCCTACGTACATTATAAATAGGGGCGCACATCGTAGAGTCCAAGGTATTCAGAACTATTCTTTCTTTCTTACCACTCTCCCTAGTTGTCCAATTTCTTTCTTCCTTCTCTTGTTAAGACAAGTCCTAATTAAGAACAAAAAGGTCTATTTTAGGAGAAGGGCTTAGAAAGAGAGTAAAGGAAGACAAGAAGAAAAGAAAGATAAGAAAGGGTAGGCCAGAAGGATGACAATAAATGCTAGGAAAGATTCTGCCCAAATAATTAAAATTTTTATCATAATAATTTTAATTAAAATAATCAAAAATGCTGATGTCTTGATCAAATTTCTATGTAGATCAATATTGGAGGATGAACACGTAGGCATTTAGTGGAACCCCTGACAGACTACTGCCGACAATTAGGGTCAAGTTAGGGTTAAGCGATTAGAGGTATGTTCCATTATCCTAATTTATATTTTAAATACATATGATATGATTTAAATTCTAATAAGATTATCCCAGGACTAGAGTTTGATTTTATGATTTCATATTTTTTTCTTTGAAATCCACGCTTTCGTCCAATATACCAAACCCTTCGATGGTATTAGAGCAACCCTTATTAGGTTAAATCATATATTGCTTTGCTTATGATTTAATGGCATAATCATAAATATGATATGATCATATTTAATTATTTAGCATGTTATTAATATAACGTGATCATATTTATTTAATCATAATTAGATTATGATGTATATATCATTCTATAAGATTGCCCTGACATAATGGCAAGTGTTCATTATGTAATGATGGTTGTCCTAGAGTAATTATACATGTTAATATTTTTATTTTATATCATGATTGATATATATTCATATATTTAGTATAATTTAAATTAGAATGTGCATAGAGACCAATTAAATTTCTCTATAAAATTATATTAAGTTATAGTGTAATTAACCGATAGTAGAACCAGTCTGGATGTCTAATTGATCAATCGGTGTGTAGAAAAGTGGTTCATGATTGGTAAAGAGAACGTAGTTTCTAATTGGTTTCATTGTCTGACTTGGCTAATTTATTGGTGTCTGAGGAAAGCAACGAAGGAACCCCCACCTCTCTTCCACTTACCTGGCTGATTAGATTAATTTAATTCTAGATTGGGATGCTTAGTGATATATTCACTACATTAAGGCCTTTCTTTATTCTAGGTCATTATTATGTCACGAACCATATTAAGTTTGTTGTGTAACCACAAGACCTATTATGAAGATTGATGTAATATTAATCTAATAAATTAAGATGCTTACAGCATTTTGGGTGTACTGCTTTGTTATGCAACGACAAGAGTAGTAATATTTCATTTGACTGTATAGAAATGAAGGATCCTACTTAACTAAAATATTATACTTTATTGTGCAAACACAAGGCTATTAATATTTTAGAGATCACGATTATACTAAAAATTATATGAGATGCAATCGAAAAGAGTTTCCCACTTTTGAACTTATAAAAGATTTATTGCACAACCACAAGATCTTTCATAATGAATTAGAATCTCAATCCCACTAAGAAAATTGATTAGATTTTCTTGATTATCATATTGTAGATTTATGATATTTGATAAAATAGTTGAAGACATAATTAAATTAAAGTCCTAATTTAATCATGAACGTCATCATAAGTTGTTTGCTTATGAAATATTCTTTATTATATAGATTAAATGGCTTCTTCACTTTCACTACGTTCAATTTTGGATTCAAATAAATTGATCGAAACTAATTATGTGCACTGATTGAGAAACCTAAAAATAGTACTCAATCAAGAAAAGTTCTTCTATATTCTTAATGCTCCTAATCCTGAGCCATTAGGAAAAGATGCCATAGAGAAAGAAAAATCTACATACAAGATGTGGCAAAATGATTCACTTACTGTCTAATGCATCATACTAGCCTCCATAAGTAACGAATTACAGAGGTAACATGATGGCATGGATACTCGGTCTATATTGCTCAATCTAAAAGAACTTTATAGAGAACATAGTAGAACTACTAGATATAAGATATCTAAGCAGTTATTCTATGCCAGGATGGCAGAAGGATCATCTATGCAAGACCATGTACTGATAGTAATTGACTGATCACTCGATTAAGTCAATTAGATTTTATCATAGATGGAGAGTTGAGTCAGGATCTGATCCTACAATCATTTTTAAAATTATTTTCTTAGTTTATCATAAACTATCATATGAATAAATTGAATACTTTCCTGCCTAAGCTATTAAATATGTTGAAAATAGTAGAGAGCTATATCAAGAAGGATAAGGCTCCTCTTCTTCTTGTAGATGAAATCTTTAAGAAGAAGGCAGGAAAAAAATATTTTAAAAGGAGGCTGAACCCTAAATATGGCATAAATAAGAAGAAGAAGGGGAAGAAGGCCTCCGAACAAATGACATATTTTCACTACAGTAAAGCAAGTCATTGGAAGAGGAATTGCAAGGCTTACCTTGTAACTGTGAAGGTTGGTGCAAATGTTACACCAAAAGTTATGTATGAGATACCTATGATATTGTTATTAAATTCTTTTATTTCAAACTCTTGGATATTGGATACCGACTTTGGTTTTCATATCTCTAAATCTTTGTAGGGGCTGCAGAGAATTAGGAGTTTGAAGAAGGATGACTTTAAACTTTATGGTGCTAGAGGAGAGTCCATCCAAGCGAAAGCTGTAGGGACAAATATTTTGAAGTTATCTTCTAGAAAGATTTTAGAGCTGACAAATTATTATTATATACCTAAGATCATTAAAAATATTATGCCATATCCTTATTATTAAAATAAGATTATAATCTTAATGTAACAAGCAATGGTTGCTCTATTAAATATTCTAATGAAATAATATGTTATGGCATTTTTAACAATGATCTTTTGACTCTATGTTTAGATGATAATATTTTTCATATTAATAAAAGTAGAAAGCATAAAAGAAAGAATATAAATAATATTTTACTTTGGCATTATCGACTTGGTCATATTAATGAGACTAGGATTAACAAGTTATACAAAAAAAAGTTCTTTGATTCTTATGATTATGAATCACTAGAAACTTATGAATTATGTCTCATGGATAAAATGACCAAGGCTCCATTTAGTGGACATGAAAAAAGGATGAGTGAGTTATTAGGACTTATACATACAGATATATGTAGTCCTATGACAACTCAAGCTAGAGGAGGATACTCTTATTTTATAAAATTTACTTATGCTTTATCTAGGTTTGGATATGTATTTCTTATGAAACATAAATCCAAAGCCTTTGATAAATTCAAAAAATATCAAAGTATGGTTGAGAAACAAACTAGAAAGAGTATAAAAATCCTTCGATCTGATCGAAGAGGAGAATACTTATCCAGTGAATTTCTAGACTATCTTAAAGTAAAGAGGATTCTCTCTGAATGGACACCTCCTTATAAACCATAATTAAATGGTGTAGCCAAAAGAAAGAATTGTACCTTATTGGATATGGTACGGTCCATGATATGCTTTATAGAGTTATCTATTTTTTTCTAAGATCATGCCCTAGAGACCATAGTATACATCTTTAATAGAGTACCTTCTAAGTCTATATCTAACACTCCATATGAGATATGGAGAGAAAAGAAATCTAATCTTAAGTATCTTAAGATACAAGGTTGTCCGGCATATATCAAAAAAAAATTTGGAGATAAGCTAGATGCTAGAGTAGATAAATGTCTATTTATAGGATATCCTAGAGATAGTATAGGATATTTATTCTACCATCCTATTGAATAAAAAGTGTTTATAAGTAGGCATGCCACTTTCATGGAGAAAGAGTTCATCCTAAAAGAGGCAGTGGGAGGAACATTGAATTTAGTGAAGTTCAAGAAAAATAAATAAAAATTACTCAATCAAGTGAACATATAAATAAGAAAGAATCAGAATACAACTTTTATCCAAAGATCTGATAGAGTGCGACATGCACCTATGAGGTACGGGCTCATTATTAAAAATAATAAAGCCCAAATTATTGAGAATGATGAACCTCTAACCTTTATGAAAGCAGTCATGAGTAGATTCTCAGACAAATGGCTAGCTGCCATGCAATCCGAAATGAACTCCATATATGCCAACAAAGTATGGACTTTGGTGGATGCACCAGAGGGTATAAACCCTATTGGTGCAAATGGGTCTATAAGAAAAGGATTGGAGCAGATGATCAAGTTGAAACCTATAAGGCCAGATTAGTAGCCATGGGTTTCAAGCAAAAATAGGAGATTGATTATGATGAAACATTTTCACCTATTGCCATGCTCAAATTTATTCAAATTATGCTTGTCGTAGCAGCATCCATAATTATGAAACATGGTAAATAGATGTGAAGACTGCTTTTCTTAATGGTTTTCTTGAGGAAGAGGTCTACATGTCACAATCAGAGAGATTTATCTCAAGTGAGAGATCAAATCAGGTATGCAAGCTTAAAAGATCCATTTATGAATTAAAGCAAGCATCAAAAAGTTGGAATATCTGCTTTGATGTTACAGTCAAAGAGTTTGGCTTCATCAAGAATGTGGATGAACCACGTGTGTAAAACAAGACTAGTGGAAGTGCCATAGTTTTCTTGATTTTGTATGTGGATAACATACTCCTCATTGGGAATGATATCCCAATGTTTCAATCGATCAAGTTATGGCTATCAGATAAGTTTTTTATGAAGAGAAGCATCCTATATACTTGGAATAAAGATCTATAGAGATAGATCTAAGAGGATGCTAGGCTTATCCCAGTCTAGGTATATTAACTTAATATTGAAAAGGTTCGGTATGGATGGGAGTAAAAGAGGTTACTATTGAAAAATGTGTTCCAAAGCCAATCAACAGCCTATTGATGGTTGTGCTACATTGTATTTATAATTGATTCATTAATAAATAAAATATATTTTTTATATTTTTCATCATAAAGTATTCATCTTCTAATGAACTCTATTATTGTGATGAAGTTCTTAGGACTATTTAGCTTCAATAAAAAGAGGATTTATCAATTAGTCCTTTAATTTGTTCACGATCAAATGATGGGTTGTTAATTAGGATGACAATGTCTATTGAGCATAGATCGATGTATGCCATATAGGTTGGTTGTCCTCTTAACTAAGGAGTATGGAGATGTTGGTATGGCATACAGGTGAGATGTATGGGTACATTATCATTGAACATGACCAACTCTAGAGCATTCTGCTATTGAGAATGTCTCTGATGGGATATAGATATAAGTGTCCCTTAGACCTGAGATCGTCTTAGTGACTTGCAAGCAATTCACTGTGCTTTGGTAGTGGACTAATTGAATTTTTAATTTAGTAACGAAAGACTTTTGGACATAGTCAAGGACTTGCAAAGTCAAAGTATGATCAAGATGGAATTGACCACTCCAAGAGTTGGAGAATAATATATCACTGTATTTCAATATAGCAAAACCTTGGCCAAGATAATCCATTAGATGGATTTGATATTTTGAAATATAATGTGGACAATCTGATCAAAGTTAACAATTGAACTCTAAGGTGTCCTATAAGCATTTTGGTCAAGGAGATGAATTACATAGAAACTATATCCGCATGGGTTCTAAGGATGTTGTTCTACACATTCGACCTATCCGGCCATCAGGTATCATTGCTAGATGGTTACTTTGATTGGTATAGAAATTTATTCCTATACTATTAGCTTAAGTTTGGACCTATGAGATCACACACATTAGAGCTCATGATTTGATCGGATGGTTGATCAGTGATTAATAATCATTCTAGGGTTAAACGATTAATATGATTGAAGTTTAACCTAGTATAAATGTTGCAGAAAGATCGATTAGCAATTTGATTACTAATTGACTTAATTTGATTAAGCCAATAAATTAAGATTAAGTCTAATTAAATATAATTTAATTAGATTTAGTTTGGGCTTGATTGGATTAAGTTCAATTAGTTTATTTGATAAGCCATGTACAAGGAAGAACTAGTCCTAGATCAACCAGAACTTGGGTCAACCTAATTTATAATTTGATTAGAAATTCAATTAGACTTGATCTCAGCTTGATCGCTCAATCAAATTGAGCCAATTAGCAATCCAATTACTAATCGATCCTCCTGCAACACTTGCATTAGATCAAACATCAATTGCATTGAATGTTTGACCTCAAAATGATTCTCAATCATCGATTAAACATTCGATCAGACTACAAGCTCTAATGTGTGTAATTCCATAGATTCGAACCTAACCTAGTAGCACAAGAACCAATATTTGTACCAATCAAAGTTACCATCTAGCAATGGTTTTCGACGTTCGGATAGGTCGAATGTATGCAAAGCAATATTCTTAGAACCCTGGCCCATGGTTACTATATAATTCATCCCTATGTCCAATAATGCTCAAGACAACTTCGAGTATCCTGTCAAATACTCATACAAGTCATCTCTATTGTATCTCAAAATTATGCAAATCCCATGACACCTCATGAGGATTATCCAGGCCTAGGTTTTGCTAAATTGAAACACAGTGAGACATTCTCTTCTTGAAGTTAATCAGGAGTGGTCAATCTCATCTTGACTCACACACCGACTCTATAAGTACTTGACTATACCCAAAAATCTTCCATCACCTATATTAGAAATACAGGCAGTCTAGCACTAAAGTACAGTGAGTTGCTCACAAGACACTGTGACGATCTCAGGTTGGAGGAACACTTATATCCATTGGCCTTAGCTAGCTACTGTTGATAGTAGAGTGCTACATTGGTCACATTCAATACAGATGTACTCCTACATCTCACTTGGATGCCATACCAGTGTCTCCACACCATTTGGTTATGAGACAATCAACGTATATGATACAACAATACATGATAAGTTATCCCTTTAATAATTTTGTGTAAAATTAACATCATAAACCTTTTATCGATATGTGTTCTAAGACTCACAAATTAAGATTAGAATAACTTAGAATACCAACTTTAACATAAAATTGTTAGATATATGTGCCCTAGAAGCCAGAATTGGCTGACACTTGTAATACACTTCTAGGGGCAAAATTATAATTTTGACTATAATTAATAAAATGGGTTATTTTCTATCACATATGTGTATTTAGTGTCTGTGATACATCCTTTGAGTTAATGGTAATGATAATTCATATTTTCAAGAGTTGAAAATTTAAGACATGAATAATCATTATTAACTCATAAACAGCTCCCGACCATAGGATCATCACGAGGATGGTGATTGATCCGGAAGGTTGGTGTACGATCGCTTCTCTTTAGTAGATGAGTCTTGAGTCTACGGTGTGGAGACACCGGAGCGAGAGTACAGGTACTCGTTAGAGAACGAGGGCACTGAGCGTGACCACCTCGAGTAGTCATTAGGAAGTCTACCTTCTCGTCAATGACTGACTCGATGCTGCAGTAGTGTGTCTGGTTCTTTGACCTGAGATGCATCGGCAGTTCACCTTGAGGGTGTTATAGTTTGACTACACCATTACTCGGTCTCCTAGCCATATGGAACCCTGAGGTGTATGTTGGCTATAGCATGTTCATTGTAGGAACTGGATTGCATCAAGATGGGATCTATCTACCTCGGTGGTAGAGGAGCAGCCCTATGATGATCATGAGAATCAAGTCCAGAAGCCCATGGCCATGGCAGAGTGAAATAATAGAAAGAGTTTCTATTTAGATTTTCACATTGGACTCGAATCGAATGATTACATCATATGACAGAGACTAGGGTTTGACGAGTTTCACCTTAACCCTAATCTGATCGGGGCTCAAGATAGAAGAACTTAATCACACAGGTAGCTGCACCAAGAGGTTCGCATTCAGCTCTGATGGGTTGCCACCATATACTGCTAGGTGTCACTGGTGGATTTTGGGAGCAATTAGAATGATTTAGATGATCGATCATTCTAGCTGTTCGATCAGAAGAGTTCTGATCCATCGAAAGGAGTTTCGATGATGTCTATGATAGAGATCATGACATATCCCATTACCATACAGAACTGAACCTAACTGGGTCACACAAACAAGGGTTTGAATCTGGTGATCATCAATTGAACTGATCTAGTTCAATTGATCTGAATGAGATTCAATTAGGTTCAAGGAAATCGTGCTAGCACTCGATTGAACCTAACGTTCTTCTTTTACTATCATAAATAAGTTGTCCTGACTGAGCCAAAGGAGTTTGTGCTCAATCAGAGGCCTTCATATGGTCTGACTGGAGGTTGTCCAAGTCAGAAAGGTTGTCTTATTTTGTAAGACATTACCTGCCATTTTTGGTCACCTGCCATTTCTTGTTCTTTGACTTTGGTCAAAAGTCTACCTTTGACTGGTCAAATGTTGACCATTGACACTTTGACTTTTGACCACATGTCATGCACCTATTGGAGAGCTGGTGGGGGCCTGTCCCCCTGCCAGAACCTGGCAAGGAGAAGGGCGCACGCCAAGGGTGGCGTGAGCCCAAGTTGGAGGCGCCTAGGAGTCCTTGTTGGACAAGGACTCCACCTCCCTTTTGGATTCCAATTCAGAGTTCTACTAAGAATCCAGTTTGACTGGTCTTAGGCACCCTCTAAGGAGGAATCCAGGGGTCTCTATTCCCACCAATCAGATTTAGATCTGATTTCACAAAGGGTTGTGATTGGTTGGAGAGGAAGAGGAGTTGGATCACGCTTAGTCTATAAATAAGACCCTGCGCCCAACTCAGATTCTAATGAAATTCAATAGAGATTTCCCATGCCCCAAGGCTGCCTCTCCCCTCTTCCTCCATGCCTAAACTTCTCCTCCTTCTCCTCTCCACGTCCAAAAGGGTTTTGGACTTAGGTTGGTGCGATTCAGATCAAAGAAAGGCGATCAAAAGCAAGAAGGCTGCGCTGCTGCAAAAGGACGACTGCAGATCTTCAAAAGAGTTTTGAAGATCCTCCAGATCAGATCCAGATCTGATTTTTGGAGGCGTGATAGAGAAGAAGAGGATCTCCAGATCCAACCCGAGTGGATACCGGTAGAGGCCAGGCGCTTGCGTGGCTAGATCCAGAACCTTCCGCTGCAATCAGGATCATCTACAGGGTAATAGGATTACCCAAATCAGGTAAATTAAATTTGATTTAATTTATCTTATTTTATTTTATTTATTAAAATAATAAGAATCAGATCTGAAACATATCAAGATCTGATTGGGATCAAGAGAAAAATTTTTGAAATATATCTCTTGATCTGATCAGATCTGGACGAACCTGGACCGGGAAATCAGGATTTCCCTTCAACTGGTATCAGAGCCATGGTTCTAAATTATTTAGATCTGATTTTAATTTTATTTTAATTAGAAAATAAAGTGATTTCAGATGTCACATGAGATGTGATCAGATCTGAAATCAAAAAAATTAAAATTAAATGATTTGGATCTAAGAACATGAAGATATGCATGACTAGTTCTAGAATAGAATAGTTCTATAGAATAGTTTTGCATGTCTTTGATTTAATCTGATTAAATCATATTTTAGATCTTCTTATTTACTATTTTCTGATATTATAAGTGTTATAATAACATCTGATAAATAGCAAATAAAAATTATTTAATTTTAAATATCATATGAGATATGATTGATGCATGTCTAGACTAGTTGTAGAATAGTTCTACATAATTGTCTAGATTAGAATTTATTTTGATTAGATCAATTTAAATCTAATTTTTTAGATTATTATGAGATAATTTAGATCTGAAAACATGCATGATTATGATACATGAGATGTATGCAAAATATGCCATGATTAGATCTAACTTTATATATGAGATATATGATATAGATCTGATATTGTTTTGTAGTATTGAATGTTCCTGATTAAGGCGTTCCTCTTGGCCGTCCGGTCATAAGAACGAAGAAGGGTTTAAAGGCCCTCTCTTCCCATTCGATGGGGTGTTCTTATGATGTGTAGGGGTGCTGCGTGTTCGTCCTTAATCAGAAACCCAAAACTTACTTTCTGCAAAACCCTAGATCCTGAAACCCTAGGATTTATTGTGCATATTTTGTTTATGAACCCAACTTAATTAAGAATTAAGTTTATGGAATATTAATTAGGTCTAAAATTGAGAATTTCAGATCTAAGACATATTCATAATACTGGGTTCGGGCTTGGGTAGCTCAATTAGGTCTAAGCGGTTGATCAAACCGAATCAAGAGTTGGTTAGATGGGATCAACAATGCTTAAATTGACCAGCCTAATAGGATTAAGTCTGGGTCAAGATCGAGTCACGATCAAGCAAGACCTAATTAGGCTCAGAGGTTAGAGTCTGGATTGTAGGCTAACCCAATTGGTTCTGACTCAACAATTTGGTGTCTAAGGTAAGTTTGGCACAGACGACCGACTGGTTTTTAATTGGAAGCTACTCGACCTGAATGCGTTCTTGTACGAGTTAATGGCATATTCCTTCCACCGGTCTCACTTACCTGGCCATATCTGTTGACACAGTTCTGATCTGAGGTGGTCAATAATCCGAGCTAACCCATGCCACTAGGTTAGTCATAATTGTTATGACTAAGCCAAGTCTAGTTTAATGAGACCTGAATCAATTCTCCCTAAGAAAAGATTAAGTCTGAGGTCTTCCACCATTGTAGATGTGCGGGCCCTTCCCGGGGTTGATTGTTCTCGGCTGGATACAGTGGCTCAGTTGCACCGGGAAGATGCAACCATGTCTATTAGGCATTGGATGCTATGGGCTGGAGGATGAGTTGGGCTCAATATTTCCGGATACGGTGAGAGACTCAATTAGGAACCCAGTCTATGCAAATGGTGGGTCTGACTTAACTAAGGAGTGGATCAATATTCCGGATACGGTGAGATTCATGAATTAGAGACCAAGTTTGGGTGCACCATGATTAGAGAATCATTGAACAAGAGTTGTTCACTCATTGGCTAACCCATCACCAATAACTGTTAGGTGAGGTGATGAGTCAGTTGGTGAGACCGCACCACCCACTAGAAATCATTCAATCGTGGAGATTTTTGCATCTCTACAGAGGGAGTGTAGGGATCCGAGAAAATAGTGGGAGCTAATTTGTTTAAAAATAAAATCCCTAAACAAATTGGTCAAGTCAAAATTACAGTATCTAACTAGAATCTTTGACTCTCTACAGGAAAATGTCTGCGTCCAACCCATTGGCACGTATCCTAGACACACATAGACTGACTGGACCCAATTATAAAGATTGGCTCAGGAACTACAAAATTGTTTTGGGTTCAGAGAAGTTAACACATGTTTTGGACCAGGACCCTCCCACCTTACCAGCCTCGTCCATCCACTGAACAGAGAGCGTCTCTGGAAAAATGGATTGACGAAGATAATAAGGCCAGATACTACATGTTGGGCTCGATGTCTGATGAGCTCCAGCGCCAACATGAAGATATCGGGACTGCTCGCCAAATGTTGGCTCACCTGCAGGAGATGTTTGGTGAACAGAGTCGCGCAGCCAAATATCAAGTCACAAAATGACTTTTTAAGGCTAAGATGCGTGATGGGCAGTCAGTCCAAGATCACTGTCTGACAATGATCAAGGACATGGAAGAGCTTGAGAAGCTCGGTGTGAAGTTGGACTTGGATCTGCAGAACGATATTATTCTGCAATCCTTGACTGATGCATATGGGCAATTCATCATGAATTACCACATGCATAAACTTCAAAATTCCTTGGCCGAGTTAATGAATATGCTGGTTACCGCTGAGCTTTCTATGAAAGGTTCTAAAGGCTCAGTTCTTGCTATGGAACGGACTTCTTCCAAAAGAAAGTCTTATGGAAAGAAAAAGAAGTCTGTGAAAAAGCAAAAGGTGGAAGGATCAAAGAAGAAGAAGGCAGAACCGAAGAAGAAGGTCGATGGCAAAGGAAAGTGTTTCCATTGCAACAGCGACGGCCATTGGAAGCGGAACTGCCCTACTTACCTGGCCACCCTGAAGAACAAGAAGGAAGGTCCTTCTGGAGGTATGCTCGTTATTGAGTCTAACCTTACGGTTTCTTCTGCATCCAGTTGGGTGCTTGACTCTGGTTCTAGTGCTCATCTGTGCACTTCTATGCAGGGTCTTGAGGATAGCAGGAGGCTGAGGGATGGAGACATGATCCTACGCATCGGTAATGGAGCAAGAGTTGCTGCAGTAGCCGTGGGAACATACCCTCTTCGATTACCATCTGGTTTAGACTTAGTTTTAAAAGACTGTTATTATGTGCCTGCAGCTAGCAGGAATTTGATTTCTGTTTCATGCTTAGCACAAGAAGGTTATGTGATCACCTTCTTTAAGGACCATTGTAACATTCTTTATGAAAGAAATAAAATTGCAAATGGTTTCCTTATTAATGGTCTTTATCAGTTGCATATTGATGTACCTGTTTTAACTATCGAGCAAAACGTGAATGCCAAACGACCTAGGGATAGTCCAAACGACAGATATCTATGGCACCTGAGATTAGGTCATATAGCAGAAGATAGGATTAACAAATTGGAGAAAAATGGGCTATTGAGTCCATTGACTTTTGAGTCATATCCAACTTGTGAATCTTGTCTTCAAGGCAAAATGACTAAACTCCCTTTTGTTGGACATGGGGAGAGGGCCACAGATCTCCTTGCCCTAGTACATACTGATGTGTGCGGCCCATTTGATGTGCCGGCTAGAGGCAATTTTGTCTACTTCATTACCTTTACCGATGATCTGTCTAGGTATGGGTATGTGTATCTTATGAGACACAAGTCTGAAGCTTTTGAAAAGTTCAAAGAATTCAGACATGAAGTAGAAAAACAAACTGGAAAAACCCATTAAGGTTCTTCGATCAGATCGAGGAGGTGAATACCTTAGCCGGGAATTCCTAGACTATCTTAAGGAAAATGGCATAGTCTCTCAATGGACTCCACCAGGAACACCTCAACTCAACGGGGTTTCAGAACGGAGAAATCGGACTCTATTGGATATGGTTCGATCCATGATGAGCTTCACAGACCTCCCTGATTTTCTTTGGGGACATTCATTGTTAACTTCAATCTATTTACTGAATAGGGTTCCCTCTAAAACCGTTCCTACCACACCGTATGAGATATGGCACGGTAAGAAACCAAGTCTGAGTCATCTCAGAATTTGGGGTTGTCCGGCTCATGTCAAAAGACAACAAGCGGACAAGTTAGAGTTTAGGTCCTTTAGAGCTCGATTCATAGGATATCCTAAAGAGTCATTAGGATACTATTTCTACATTCCAGAAGACCACAATGTGATTGTGAGTCGACATGCCATATTTCTTGAAAAATAGTTTATTCAAGATAGTGGCATTGGAAAGCAGATTAAGCTTGATGAGAAAGTCTCACAAGTGCAAAGAGCTAAGGACCAAGTGGAACCAAATCAGGTTGAGCCAATAAGAACACTACCTCCTCCACCTCGTAGATCGGAAAGAGTTTTCCGTCCCCCTGAAAGATACTTAGGTATTATTTCAGAGGATGTAGAGGAAATGTTCCTCATAGGTAATGGTGCTCATGGTGATGATCCCAAAACCTACAACGAGGCGATATCAGATATCGACTCCGAGAAATGGCTTAGAGGCAATGAAGTCAGAAATTGACTCGATGCACTCAAACCAAGTCTGGACCTTGGTAGATCCACCAGAAGGTATAGTACCTATTGGGTGTAAATGGATCTTCAAGAGAAAGATTGGTGCAGATGGGAATGTGGAGACATTCAAGGCTAGACTGGTGGCAAAAGGTTATAGTCAACGTGAAGGCATTGACTATCAGGATACCTTTTCCCCAGTAGCTATGCTAAAATCCATCCGCACATTGCTTGCCTGTTGCAGCCTATTTCGATTATGAAATATGGCAAATGGACGTGAAAACGGCATTCCTAAATGGATATCTTGAGGAAGATATCTATATGGAACAGCCGCTAGGTTTCACATCCAGTGATACTGATCACAAGGTTTGCAAGCTGCAAAGGTCCATATATGGACTTAAGCAAGCATCTCGGAGCTGGAACACTCGTTTCAATGATGTGATCAAAAAGTTTGGTTTCATCAAAAATGAAGAGGAACCATGTGTTTTCAAAAGGGTCAGTGGGAGCGCTGTTGTCTTCCTCGTATTGTACGTGGATGACATCCTCCTTATTGGGAATGATATTCCCATGTTGACATCAGTCAAGATGTGGTTGTCCAAGGAATTCTCCATGAAAGACCTAGGTGAAGCATCCTTTATTCTAGGAATTAAGGTCTATAGGGATAGACCGAATAGGATGCTAGGACTTTCACAGAAGATGTACATAGAGGAAGTACTAAAGAGGTTTAGTATGGAAAACTCTAAGAGGGGATTAATACCCTTCAGACATGGTATTCATCTTTCCAAGAAGATGTGCCCCAGCACACCTGAGGAAATAGAACGCATGAGCAAGATCCCTTATGCTTCTGCAATAGGGAGCCTCATGTATGCCATGCTATGTACACGACCTGATATAGCCCATGCTGTGAGTGTCACAAGCAGATATCAGTCAAATCCAGGTGAAGAACACTGGACTTCTGTGAAATGTATCCTTAAGTACTTGAGAAGAACTAAGGATATGATGTTGGTCTTTGGTAATGGAGAACTCCAAGTTCAGGGATACACAGACTCGGACTTCATGTCCGATATAGATGATCGAAAGTCGACATCTGGAAGTCTGTTTGTGTGCAATGGTGGAGCTGTCAGCTGGAAGAGTTCCAAGCAAACTGTGATAGCAGATTCCACCATGGAAGCAGAATATATAGCTGCATCAGAGGCTGCAAAGGAAGCATTCTGGTACAAGAAGTTTGCTGCAGAAATTGGAGTAATGCCATCAGATGCCATTCCTCTTTACTGCGACAACAATGGCGCCATAGCCCTTGCTAAGGAGCCGAGGTCTCACCAGAAGTCCAAGCACATTGAGCGGCGATATCATCTCATCCGCGATTACCTTGAGAAAGGTTACGTTGAGGTCAAGAGAGTCAACTCCGCAGATAATGTGGCAGACCCACTTACAAAGCCGTTGGGCCAGCAGAAGATCGAAGCCCACCTTGAGAAGATGGGACTTAGACTTGTAGCCAATTGGCTTTAGGACAAGTGGGAGATTGTTAGATATATGTGCCCTAGAAGCCAGAATTGGCTGACACTTGTAATACACTTCTAGGGGCAAAATTATAATTTTGACTATAATTCAATAAAATGGGTTATTTTCTATCACATGTGTATTTAGTGTCTGTGATACATCCTTTGAGTTAATGGTAATGATAATTCATATTTTCAAGAGTTGAAAATTTAAGACATGAATAATCATTATTAACTCATAAACATGCTCCCGACCATAGGATCATCACGAGGATGGTGATTGATCCGGAAGGTTGGTGTACGATCGCTTCTCTTTAGTAGATGAGTCTTGAGTCTACGGTGTGGAGACACCGGAGCGAGAGTACAGGTACTCGTTAGAGAACGAGGGCACTGAGCGTGACCACCTCGAGTAGTCATTAGGGAAGTCTACCTTCTCGTCAATGACTGACTCGATGCTGCAGTAGTGTGTCTGGTTCTTTGACCTGAGATGCATCGGCAGTTCACCTTGAGGGTGTTATAGTTTGACTACACCATTACTCGGTCTCCTAGCCATATGGAACCCTGAGGTGTATGTTGGCTATAGCATGTTCATTGTAGGAACTGGATTGCATCAAGATGGAATCTATCTACCTCGGTGGTAGAGGAGCAGCCCTATGATGATCATGAGAATCAAGTCCAGAAGCCCATGGCCATGGCAGAGTGAAATAATAGAAAGAGTTTCTATTTAGATTTTCACATTGGACTCGAATCGAATGATTACATCATATGACAGAGACTAGGGTTTGACGAGTTCACCTTAACCCTAATCTGATCGGGGCTCAAGATAGAAGAACTTAATCACACAGGTAGCTGCACCAAGAGGTTCGCATTCAGCTCTGATGGGTTGCCACCATATACTGCTAGGTGTCACTGGTGGATTTTGGGAGCAATTAGAATGATTTAGATGATCGATCATTCTAGCTGTTCGATCAGAAGAGTTCTGATCCATCGAAAGGAGTTTCGATGATGTCGATGATAGAGATCATGACATATCCCATTACCATACAGAACTGAACCTAACTGGGTCACACAAACAAGGGTTTGAATCTGGTGATCATCAATTGAACTGATCTAGTTCAATTGATCTGAATGAGATTCAATTAGGTTCAAGGAAATCGTGCTAGCACTCGATTGAACCTAACGTTCTTCTTTTACTATCATAAATAAGTTGTCCTGACTGAGCCAAAGGAGTTTGTGCTCAATCAGAGGCCTTCATATGGTCTGACTGGAGGTTGTCCAAGTCAGAAAAGGTTGTCTTATTTTGTAAGACATTACCTGCCATTTTTGGTCACCTGCCATTTCTTGTTCTTTGACTTTGGTCAAAAGTCTACCTTTGACTGGTCAAATGTTGACCATTGACACTTTGACTTTTGACCACATGTCATGCACCTATTGGAGAGCTGGTGGGGGCCTGTCCCCCTGCCAGAACCTGGCAAGGAGAAGGGCGCACGCCAAGGGTGGCGTGAGCCCAAGTTGGAGGCGCCTAGGAGTCCTTGTTGGACAAGGACTCCACCTCCCTTTTGGATTCCAATTCAGAGTTCTACTAAGAATCCAAGTTTGACTGGTCTTAGGCACCCTCTAAGGAGGAATCCAGGGGTCTCTATTCCAACCAATCAGATTTAGATCTGATTTCACAAAGGGTTGTGATTGGTTGGAGAGGAAGAGGAGTTGGATCACGCTTAGTCTATAAATAAGACCCTGCGCCCAACTCAGATTCTAATGAAATTCAATAGAGATTTCCCACGCCCCAAGGCTGCCTCTCCCCTCTTCCTCCATGCCTAAACTTCTCCTCCTTCTCCTCTCCACGTCCAAAAGGAGTTTTGGACTTAGGTTGGTGCGATTCAGATCAAAGGAAAGGCGATCAAAAGCAAGAAGGCTGCGCTGCTGCAAAGGACGACTGCAGATCTTCAAAAGGAGTTTTGAAGATCCTCCAGATCAGATCCAGATCTGATTTTTGGAGGTGTGATAGAGAAGAAGAGGATCTCCAGATCCAACCCGAGTGGATACCGGTAGAGGCCAGGCGCTTGCGTGGCTAGATCCAGAACCTTCCGCTGCAATCAGGATCATCTACAGGGTAATAGGATTACCCAAATCAGGTAAATTAAATTTGATTTAATTTATCTTATTTTATTTTATTTATTAAAATAATAAGAATCAGATCTGAAACATATCAAGATCTGATTGAGATCAAGAAAAAATTTTTGAAATATATCTCTTGATCTAATCAGATCTGGACGAACCTGGACCGGGAAATCAGGATTTCCCTTCA
>QRFJ01004224.1:0-35997 GCA_006176705.1 Cocos nucifera | reverse complement strand
ATTTTCATATCCTTAAACCATCTCATAAGAGGCATCCACCTTTTATTGCAAGACTAGGTCAAAACCTAGTCAAAGGAGGACTTCTATAGGGAGTCCAACTCTTGGACGCCCCTTCCACTTATTCTTTTGTATATCCACTGATTCTCATGCATAAAACCATGGGAGAAAGGTCTGAATAAGATAGAGGGGCGTGGGTAGAGTTAGTGCACAAGGGAGGGAGGAGTTTGGGTCAAAGAAGACTCTTCCAAGTAGGAAATAATTTCTAACTTTCTTCTAATTTTGACCAAATCAAATTTAAATCTAATTCATGAGATAATGGGGCATGGAAAATCATTTCTTAGGCATAAAAATCATAGAAAAAATCTAGAATTAAAATATGGTGTGGGCTTTCTTAGGCATAAGTGAAAGAGAGAGTCCTAGTCCAAGTGGGACTCCTCTTATTTGACTAGATCAAAATTATTTTAAATCTAATTTAAATTTTATTTAAACTAGATTAAATATAACTTAGTTAAGGATGATCCTAGTCCAACTAGAAGCCTAGTTAAATTAGATTAAATTAAGATTTAAATTTGATTTAAATCTTAAGTCAATCAGGTGCACCCAAGTCCTAGTCAAATAAGGAATTGTTCTTTTCTTGCAATTGGCTTATCCAATAAACCAATTAGACTTAATCTAATTAAATTCAAACTAATTCTAATTAAATCTAATTCAATTATACTTGATCTCAGCCTGATTGCTCAATTAAATTGAGCCAATTAGCAATTTAATTGCTAATCGATCCTCCTGCAACACTTGCATTAGGTCAAACATCAATCTTATTGAATGTTTGACCTCGAAATGATTCTCAATCATCGATTAACTATCCGATTAGATTACAAGCTCTAATGTGTGTGACCCCATAGGTTTGAACCTAAGCTGATAGTATAGAAACTAATTTCTGTACCAATCAAAGTTACCATCTAGCAATAGTTTCCGACGTTCGGATAGGTCGAATGTATGCAAAGCAACATTCCTAGAATTCTGGCCCATGGTTACTATATAATTTATCCCTATGACCAATAATGCTCAAGACGACTTTGAGTATGCTATCAAATACTCATACAAGTTATCTCTATTGTGTCTCAAAATTTTACAAATCCCATGACACCTCATGAGGATTACCTAGGTCTAGATTTTGCTAAATTGAAACACAATGAGATATTTTCTTTCTGAAGTTAATTAGGAGTGGTCAATTCTATCTTGACTTAAACACCAACTCTACAAGTACTTGACTATACCCAAAAATCATCCATCATCTATATTAGAAATATAGGCAGTCCAGCACCAAAGTATAGTAAGTTGCTCGCAAGTCACCATGAAGATCTCAGGTTGGAGGGACACTTATACCCATTGGCCTTAGCTAGCTACTCTTGATAGTAGAGTACTACATTGATCATGTTCAGTATAGATGTACTCCTACATCTCACCTAGATGCCATACCAGTATCTCCACACCACTTAGTTATGAGAACAACCAACGTATATGGCATACAGCGACCTACATTCAATAAGTTATTATCCTTGTTAATAACTTATCATTTGATCGTGAATAATTTAAGAATCATCCGATAAATCCTTCTTTATCGATTGATTATGGTTCTAAGAACTTCATCATAATTTAGGAGTTCATTTAAGAAAGATAAAACTTTTACGATAAAATAGCAAAATTACTATTATTATTAGATAATTCATATACTAATTTTAGTCATCTGCTACTTAGATGATTGGCTTTAGGACATATTTTCCAACACCGCTCCCCACCTGATTTCCTCTATGATTTCCATGATAAAAAGGAGAGCATTTGTGTGCATATTCTAGGTGGTCCACGGCATGGGATGAGGAGGGGGCATCCAAGTGTTAGGCACTCCAACAACTAGCTATATATCGTCCTGCCTTGTCAAGAAATTTGACCTAGATAAGGCTCTTCCATGTCTATTTATTTAGGATGAATTTTGGCCTAAAATTTTTATGAAAAATATAACTTTGATAAAGTATTTGGGTATGTAAAAATTAGAGAAAAAGGATTCTTGGGTGTTGGGTTTTCATAGACACAAAACTAGGTGTCTAGATGAGAGCAAAGAGAAGAAGAAGAGGATTTTCTTTTAGGGTTGTTGTGTTCACCTCTTCCCTTCCTCCTTCCTTGAGTTTTCTAAAAGTGTCTCACATATAAAAACTCTTCTCTTCCTTCTCCTCTTTGTAAGAGTCCAAATCTAGAAGAAAAAGGGATCCGATCAACCATCAAAGATGGATCAGCACAGTACTAGCATACTATGCTGATTTCCTGCATCAGAACTTTTGATCATAATCGTAGGCTTGTGTGGATGACTCCTAGAGGCCGAATGTATGTGCAGCTCACAACTTCATTCTTAAATCTAGATCAGAATGTTAGAATATCAAACTTGCATAGATAATAGATCTGATCTATTATTTTTATACTTGCATTAGATGTAGTGTATATACATGTTGATGTGATCAACATGTTTTAATTTTTTTTATATTTTAATTTTTTATTTAACGATATGCCATGATCATATAATAGATCCTAGATCTAGGATATTTTTAATATTTAAAATTAATTTTAATTAATTTTAGTCTTTCACTATCAGATCTTGAAAAAGTTTCAAGATCTAATCTTGAAATCCTAGATCTGGTTTCTTCAATTGGTATCAGAGCAAGATTGATTATACATGATTATGTATGCATGTTTAGATTATTTTTTGAATTAGATTTGATTTATAATCTATTTATTAAATCTAAAATTAAAAATGATGATCATACAAATGAATTATAAGGTTGTCCTACTGTAAGATTTACCATTTATAATGAAGAGATTATCCTAGTTCGTGTAGATCTATCTTTAATCATAAATTTATGAGATATTATCTAATTTTATTTATAATTTATTAGATTTAAAATAGTTTTAGATCTAAAAATAAAAGTTTTAGATTGTACGAACTGATAATAAGGTTGTCCTACTATAAGGTTTACCCCTTATGGTGGAGAAGTTGTCCTAGTACGTGTTGATATAAAATATTAATCATAAAATTTTAGATTAGATCTAAAAAATTTTATGATCTAATTAAAAATATTTTAATCTAATTTTAATCATCATAAATAAGTTAGATTTAATTTAGAAAAATTTATGATTGATTAAAGTTGAAATTATTTTAATTATATAAACCTATTTAAATTAGATCTAAAGTAGATTCATGTTTATGTTACTTGCATATTGATTATGAATCAAACATGCAACTTAGTTGATAGAACTATGTTATAAAAATATTTTATAAATATAAAAAATATTTTCAAAAAGCTAAACCCCAATCCTTAGCCCAAAACTTAATTAAGAATTAAGAAGTTATTTGATTAGGATCTAGGATTATAAATTGAAGATCTTAAGACATAAATTATAACACATTGGGTTAAATGGGTTAGTGAAGATTAGGTCCTTTAATTGGGTTAGACCTAGAGTTAGATTAAAGAATGGACTTAATTAGAAAATTGACAAAATCTAATCAATTATTGTCTTAAATTAGGTCAAGGATTCTCTAGATCAATTACAATAGTTGTAGTTGATCAAGTCCATGTCTTTAACGAGATCCAAGATAGACTTGATTCTTGGCTATGCGGTCTAGCATGAACTATTAGATTAATTTAATTAAAATTAATTAAACTAATTGATGTCTAAGGTAAGTCAGATCGGTGGTCTTTAATTGGCAGCCCACTTATCTGATCATTTCTGATGCTGTCTAAGGCAAGCTTTGGCAGACCCTTCCACTGATCGAACTTACCTGGTCTCTTGGTGAAATTATGTTTTGATCAAATCACTTGACTATTCGAGCTGACCCATGTCAGCTAGGTAAATCAGTATGATTGATTTAGGTGCCTAGATCAACCTATTAATGGTCTCCCTTAAGCTGACTTGGTGAAGCTAGCAGAAGGATCATGACAAGCTGGTTCATTTAATCTTCTCTCTTTAAATTAAATCAATTAAATTTTCTAAAATTATTAGATTCTTAAAATAAAATAGTTATAGTGATAACTAGATCATAGCCTCCCATTAAGTGGATGATAATGAGTCCATTAGTTGAATAATCATTGGAGGGCCATAAGCATGGTGCTTATCCTCTAATGGAATTATCATTCATAATATAATTTCTTGGCTGCGTCTCTCTATATGATGGTTAGGTTGACCAACCATAGTTGGACTTAATCATTCATTAGTTAGATGGATAAAGTATGATCATATTAATGGTTGGACCTAATCGAGACTTTCAATGGAGGCCATAGCCTACTGAAAAGATACCTAAGGCAAAATTAAATTACTAAAAATTATTTGAAAAAATAATTGGTGATGAACCTATCCTTAGATGTACATGAGTTGACCAACTATAGTTGGGCTTATGTGCAGTCTATATGGATTCTAGTACCCACTAAAGAAATTAATGCAATTCCTCGAATTGGAGGTAGAGGCTACTGATTCGAATAAAATAGTAAAAGAAACCTTTTGATTAAAGTTCAAATCTTTAGGTTCAATGAATCAATTACTAATTAGGCTTTTGGTTCTCCTTTATATAGTTAAATCCTAACTATAGTTGCTCCATTCACTGTTAGACAGTAATAAACTTATGGGACCCAACTTTGATAATAAGTATCGAAAGTTGAATGTTGTTCAGCAGCATGAAGTAGTTCGTGCTGGAGCTTCTATGCCCAGTTTAAACATAAGGTCCAAGAATAATCTAAATCAGGCAGAATGCTTCCACTGTAAGAAGTAGGGGCACTAGAAGAGGAATTATCCTCAGTATTTTGATTTCCATGACCCAACAGGCTAAAAAAGAGAGATGAGCAAGTAGTTGCTGATCAAGAATATTATATGATAATATCTTATAATTTTTCTATTTATGATACTTCTACTTAGGTATTAGATACCAAAAGTCTAGTTCATATTTGCAATATATTGCAAGGACTTCAAATTAGTAAAAGATTTAAAAATAATGAGCGATTCCTGAATGTTGGAGATGGAAGGTCTGTTCCAGTTCTAACTATGAAAATAGTTCAACTCATTCTCAATACTAATATCATTTCTTTAAATGAATGTCATTATTGTCCTTCCTTTCTGATGAATATAATCTCTATTAGCCTTTTGGCCAAAGATGGTTATCATTTATCTATAAAGAGATATTATTGTGATATCATTATGAATGGTATTATAATATGCAAGGACAACAAAGAAATGATATTTACATTTTATCATAGCCTGTGAGTATAATGTACACTTTTAGAAAATATCCTAGATTAGATAATATCTCTGGTATCTACCTATGGCACTGTAGGCTAGGTCACATAAATAAGAACAGGATAAATAGATTGACTCAAGAGGAAATCCTCGAAGTCAGTGATTATGAATCACTTTCAACCTGTGAATCTTACCTTCTTGGTAAAATGACCAAGTCACCTTTTACTGAAAAAGATGAGAGAGCCACTGAGCTCTTAGGTCTAGTACATACTGATGTATATGGACCAATGAGCATAGGTGCCAGAGGTGGATACTTCTACTTTATTACTTTTATAAATGATCTATCCAAGTAGGGATATGTTTATCTAATAAAACATAAGTCGGATTCATTTGAAATGTTCAAAAGATTTCGAAGTGAAGTAGAAAAATAAACTAAAAAAAGGATTAAAATTCTTCGATCAGATCGAGGAGGTGAATATCTATCCAGTGAGTTCTTGACATATCTAAGAGAGAATGAGATTCTTTCATAGTGGACTCCCCCAAGAACACCGCAGCATAATGGTGTATTGAAAAGGAGAAATCAAATCTTGTTAGACATGATTCGATCCATGATGAAATTTTCTAGTCTGTCTGTTTCATTTTGAGGTTATGCTCTTGAGACTGCATGTTATATATTAAATAATATACTGAGTAAATCTATCGTAAAGACTCCATTTGAGATATGGATTGGGCGTAGGGCTACACTCTCTCACCTATGGGTTTGGGGTTGTTCGGCCAATGTCAAACATTTGCATATAGATAAACTTGGATCCCGATCTAATAAGTGCGTGTTTATAGGATATCCTAAAGAAAGTAAGGATTACTATTTCTACCATGCTAAAGAACAAAAGGTGTTCGTCAGCCTTAAGGCAATCTTTTTAGAAAAGAAGTTTCTTGGTGAAGAAATTATTGCCTCTAAGGTTAAACTTGATGAAGTTCAACAGGTTGAAAAATCGACACCTACAGCTGAATCTGAGTTGGATTTGATTAGATCAGATCTGAAGCCTAGTGTACCTTCACCATTAAGGTGATCCGATAGAGTACTGCATCATCCAAATAGATACTTGATTTCTTGATCCGAGATGGTGATCCCATTGAACTCGGTGAGGATGATGAGGATCCAATCACTTATATGAATGCTATATAGAGATCCGATTCTGAGAAATGGCTTGAGACCATGAAATTTGAAATGGAGTCCATGATGGTCAATGATGTATGGATATTGGTTGACCCACTTGAAGGGATTAAACCCATTGGGTGTAAATAGGTCTTCAAAAGAAAAAGAGGTGTGGATAGAAAGGTGGAGACCTATAAAGTCCATCTAGTTGCCAAGGGGTATCGTCAACATTATGGTTTGACTATGATGAGACGTTCTCCCCTATGGTAGTGCTTAAATCCATTCGGATAATGCTTGTGATAGCTGTCCATCTGAACTATAAGATCTAGTAGATGGATGTGAAGACAGCTTTTCTAAATAGAGAACTGACCGAAGAGATGTATATGATACAACTGAGGGGTTCATATCCATAGATGAATCCAAGATGAGCAAGCTTTGGAGATCCATTTATGGATTGAAGCAGGCATCTCAAAGTTGGAACATGCATTTTGATAAGATGATCAAAACATATAGCTTCGTTAAGAACAGAGAAGAGCCCTACATTTACAAATGGGCAAATAGTCTAGTAGTAGTATTTCTTGTCTTGTACGTGGATGACATTCTCTTAAACCAAAATGACATCCCCACACTGTAGGGAATAAAAGTTAGGTTGTCATCATAGTTCTCTATGAATGACTTGGGTGAAGCATCGTACATCCTAGGGATGAAGATCTATAGGGATATATCTAAAAGAATGCTTGGATTATCCTAATCCACATACATAGATACTATGCTGAAGAGGTTCAGTATAAAGAATTCCAAAAAGGACTATCTTTCGATAGGTCATGAAATTTCTCTCTCTAAGAAGGATTGTTTGATAATTTTCGAAGAGAGAGAGCATATGAGTAGAGTTTCATATGCTTCGATAGTGGGATCTATCACATACACCATGATATGTATGAGATCGGACGTTGCATACTCACTAGGAGTAATGAGTAGATATCAATCTGACCTTGGAGAAAACCACTGAAAAGTGATTAAAATCATCCTTAAGTATTTGAAAAATACTAAGAACCAAAGGTTGGTTTATGGTGAGTCAGATCTGAAACTGTGGGGTTTACAGACTCTAGCTTTTAATCTGACCATGATGACAGTAGAAGCATGTTGGGATATATCTTTACTCTAAATGGTGGAGCTATATGCTAGAAGAGTTTCAAGCAGCATACTATGGTAGACTCTATTTGCAAAGCAGAGTACATCGCATCATCAGATGTCGTGAAGGAAGTTATGTGGCTGAGGATGTTTATCACCGAGCTTGGAATAGCACCCTTCCTAGATGGTCCGATCTTGCTCTATCGTGACAACACTGGTGCCATAGCTCAAGCGAAGGAACCAAAGGCACACCAGCGGATGAAGCACATCCTGCGTCGCTTCCACTTGATCTGAGAGATCGTGGATCGAGGTGATGCCGATCTTCAGAAGATCGATGGAAAGGAGAACCTGGTCGATCCCTTCACTAAAGTCCAATGATAAAGAAGTTCGATAACTGTAAATCAAAGATGGGTATTAGATACTATGCCGAGTGGCTTTAGGATAAGTGGGAGTTATTGAAAAATATGTTCCAAAGTCAATCGTCAACCTGTAGATAGTTGTGCTATATTGTATTTATAATTAATTTATTAATACATAAAATATATTTTTAATATTTTTTATCATAAATTATTCATCTTCTAATAAACTCTATTATTGTGATGAAGTTCTTAGGACTATTTAGCTTTGATAAAGAGAGAATTTATCGATTAGTCCTTAAATCTAGCAGTTAATTAGGATGACAGCATCTATCGAGCATAGATTGCTGTATGCCATATAGATTGATTGTCCTCTTAATCAAGAAGTATGAAGACACTGGTATGGCATATAGGTGAGATATATGGGTACATCGTCATTGAATGTGACCAACTCTAAAGCATTCTACTATTGAGAATATTGTTGATGGGATATAGGTATAAGTATCCCTTAGACCTGAGATCATCTTAGTGACTTGCAAGCAACTCACTTTGCTTTGGTACCAACTAACTAAATTTTTAATTTAGTAATGAAAGGCTTCTAGGCACAGTCAAGTACTTACGAAGTTAAAGTATGATCAAGATGGAATTGACCACTCTAAGAGTTGGAGAATAATGTATCATTGTATTTCAATATAGCAAAACCTTGGCCAGGATAATCCATCAAATAGATTTGATATTTTAAAATACAATATGGATAACCTGATCAGAGTCGATAGTTGAACTCTAAGATATCCTACGAGCATTTTGGTCAAGGAGATGAATTATATGGAAATTATATCTGCATGGGTTCTAAAGATATTGTTCTATACATTCGACCTATCCGGCCATCGGATATCATTGCTAGATGATTACTTCAATTGATTTAGAAATTTATTTCTATGCTATTAGCTTAGGTTTGGACCTATGAGGTCATACACATTAGAGCTCATGATCTGATCGGATGGTTGATCAACGATTAAGAATCATTTTAGGGTTAAATGATCAATATGATTGATGTTTAACCTAGTGCAAATATTGCAGAAGGATCGATTGGCAATTTGATTACTAATTGGCTTAACTTGATTAAGCCAAAGAGCTGAGATTAAGTTTAATTAAATATAATTTAATTAGATTTGGTTTGGGCTTGATTGGATCAAGTTCAATTAGTTTATTTGATAAGCTAAGTGCAAGAAAGAACTAGTCCTAGTTCAACTAGGACTTGGGTCAACCTAATTTGATTAAAAAATTAGTTTAGATTAAAATATAATTTAATCTAATTTAAGTAGCTTCTTAATTAGTTTGGGACCTAATCTAATTGGGTTGATTTGCTTTTGATTTAATATGATTTGAGAAACCATATTAGATCAAGTCAAAATAAGAATCCTAGTATGACAAGGATTCCATTCCTTGTGCCACTTAATATCTCACGCCCACCCCACGCATCCATACCTATTTTTTAGGATTTTTTATGGAATCCATTTTTTTTCTGATGTTCATACATCTCCTCTCTCTCCCTCTCCTACTTATTTGGATTATGTTATGGACTCGATAAAAATAGATGGCAAGTTGTTGTGTAAGTGGACTCTATATGATAGAATCCCAACCAACTTATATTCCTTCCTTTGTGTCACCCCCCACCTGATTTCCTCTTTGATTTTCATGATAAAAAGGAGAACAATTATGCACATATTCTAGGTGGTCCAGGGCATTGGATGAGGAGGGGACGTCCAATTATTGGGCACCCCAACAACTTGCTATATATCATCCTATCTTGTCTAGAAATTTGACCTAGACAAGTCTCTTCCATATCTATATATTTAGGATGAATTTTGGCATAAAATTTTTGTGAAAAATAGATCTTTGAGAGAAGTTTTGGGTCTATGAAAATTAGATGAAAAGGGTTCTTGGGTGTTGACTTTTCATAGATGCAAAACTAGGTGTCTAGGTGAGAGCAAAGAGAAAAAGAAGAGGGTCTTCTTCTAGGGTTGCTGTGTTCACCTCTTTCCTTCCTCTTTCCTTAAGTTTTCTGAGAGTGTCTCACATCTAAAAACTATTATCGTCCACAATGTTCTAGGCATCACCTAGCTTTGATACCAAGTTGTAGACCCATGATATCACTTGAATGCCAATCATCCTTGACATCACAAGCACCGATATCATGTTGTGGAAGCTCCTGATCTTTAGCACGGACCTGAAGGAACCTGTGATGTTCTCTATGGGCAGCATACCATTGATCCTCCACCTGGATCTATGATGGGGCGCCTCTCTCCTTGGGCTTGAGGGAGACACCCTCCTTCTCTTTGGCTTCTTCAGAAACCCTAGGGCGGCAACTCTAGAGAGAAGAGAAGAAGAGAGTTGAGGAAGAAAAGATCTGTATTCCACAGCATTCACTACCTTAATGAAATCCTAATACAACCTATGTATTTATACATAGCAATTAAGCCTGACCAAAAAAACTTTCCGGCTAGCCCAATACATGAAAGCACTCATCGAGCCTATGTACACCCATGTCTCCCATGCTCTCATCCTTTGGATCTAGACCCGATCCATACATGAATTAACCCCCTTAAGACCTCTCAAATCAGGCCTAAAGACTCCTAGGATCAACCCAAACCCTAGCCCAAAATAGACCCTCGTATAACTCTGCCCATGCACTGAGTCGGCTCAGTCTCGGCACTGAGCTGGCTAAGTTTCACTGGGTTGGCTTAATATGAAACTGAGCTGGCCCAGTCCTGTGCTGTGCCAGCAGTCCCGAATGCGCAGCTCTCTATTTTGCTTGTGCTCTGAGACTTAGCTGACCCAGTTTTGGACTAAGCCGGCTAACCTATAGAAAATCTCCTTTCTACAGTCTTGATTTTCTGACTTTGGTTCCTTGCTTTACCTTGTGTCCTAGGTCTCCGAAGCACCAACCAAGCCCCTGGAATCTTCGAAGCCAATCCCCTGACTCCTCCCATGGCCTTCCAAGGCTTGAGAGAACCACAAATCCTCACAATCTCCACCTTGGTGCCCCAAGCCTTGGCAAATTGCTCGACAATGACCTCCTGCATGATCTCGCTATCCCTGTGCACTCGACAACCCTTTATGCAATCATCACCTCCACTAATCCTATTCAGTTGTTGTGCACCCTTGAGGCCTTTGGGATGATCGCCTCCATCACTGAAGACCTATGCTTGCACCTCTGCACCACCCTAGAATTATAGGATCCTTTCTGCTTAGTAGCTACATCACCTCCTCTGGACTTTCTTAGAGAACCTATAGTATTTCTGTACTAGCACATGCTGTACCACCTGACATGATCTTCTTAGAGCTACGTCTGTCCACCTGCATGCGTCGCTCCATCTAGAACTATGCATCATCGATGCTCTGAACTCATGCCAAATTTTCTCTCCACTTGTGAAGCCACCATTGCGGAGCTCCACCTATATCTAAAGTCCACCTGATGCCGCAAAAGCTGACTCTATCATCAAGTCCCTCGAGGCCAACCACTCAATGATGCACTGTTGAGCCTATTGCCGCATCTCGAACACCGTCGCTTCTCCTTCGAACCCTCCGCACTTCGTGGACCCCTTCAAAGCTATCTCGGATACCTCCATAACCCGTGGGCACCTTCAAAACTCAAGAGTTCATCCAACTCTTCTGAATCCAATGACTGAATCCTAGGGAATTCCATCCTAGTCCTTCTCTTCTGTCCCTACATCAGCCATCGCTTCAGTTGCTCCCAGAGAACCATCCTCTACCTGAACAGCGACTCTCCCTGGTGCCTCTACAAAAGAAATCTGATCCATGATACTCTCGACTACCTGAGACCTCCTGGTGCTCTCTGAGATCCCCTGGCTCTCCCTAAGACCTGCATCCGATCTCCCTGAGATACAACTGACACTCTCTATTGAGATACACTCCTTGGCTGCTGCACCACCGAGCCTCTCTCAGCCCCTGCACCTCTAGGGTAGAGCTCCTGCAGCACTCCAGTGCTTCCTGACTCATCTCTATGCTGCTCTACAACCACCCAACCCTAACCTACTGGACCTCCATGGATCATCCATCACCATCACTCCCAAGGCTTCATAAATCCATGCTCTGGTCAAACCACTGAATACATCTTCGACTACTTTTCCATCTTTCAGACATTGAAGGATGTATAGTTGTTTCTTTAGCCTTTTTTCGATCATTATCCCTTCAAAAATCTCTCTTCAATAGCCCTACACTACCCATCTTCCTAGAGAACCCTGATGCTCTCTACTGAGATACCTCCCTCGATTGCTGCATCGTCGAGCCTCTCTCAACCATGCATCTTCAGAAAAATGCTACTGCAGCACTCCAGCACTTCCTGCCTATCACATAACCATCATACACCTCAATCTTTCCACCAAGATCGATCAGCAAATCATACACCAAATCCTTCCACCTTAGGAAAATTTCTTCTCATTAATCCTCTCAACCTCCACCTTCAGCTCGCTGCTTTCGATTGGCCAAACCACAACAATAAGAAAGATAGATTTGAGACATACCATGGAATCCTTGTGCAGATTTTTGATTTCATCTTGTATGACTTCTCCTTCCCTTCCATACACCATCAAGCTCTGATACCATATTATCGTCCACAATATTTCAGGCATCACCTAGCTTTGATACCATGTTGTAGACCCATGATATTACTCGAATGCCAATCATCCTTGACATCACAAGCACCGATATCATGTTGCAAAAGCTCCTGATCTTTAGCATGGATCTAGATGAACCTATGACGTTCTCTATGGGCAACACACCATCAATCTTCCACCTGGATCTATGATGGGGTGCCTCCCTCCTTGGGCTTGAGGGAGACACCCCTCTTCTCTAGGACTTCTTCAGGAACCCTAGGGTGGCAACTTTAGAGAGAAGAGAACAAGAGAGTTGAGGAAGAAAAGGTCTATATTCCATAGCATTCACAACCTTAATAAAACCCTAATACAACCTATGTATTTATATATAGCAATTAGACCTGACCAAAAAAGCTTTTCGACTAAACCAAAACATGAAAGCACTCACTGAGCCCATGTACACCCATGTCTTCCATGCTCTCATCCTTCGGATTTAGACCCGACCCATACATGAATTAGCCCTCTTAAGACCTCTCAAACTAGGTCTTAAGACCCCTAGGATCAACCCAGACCCTAGCCAAAAATAGACCCTCGCGTAACTCTGCCCATGCACTGAGTTGGCTCAATCTCAGCACTGAATCGGCTAAGTTCTACTAGGTCAGCTCAGTCTGAAACTGAGCAAGCCCAGTCCTATGCCATGCCGGTAGTATCGAATACGCAGCTCTCTGGTTTGCCTATGCTCTAAGATTTAGCTGACCCAATTTTGGACTGAACTAGCTAACCTATAGAAAATTTCCTTTCTACAATCTTGATTCTTCGACTTTGGTTCCTTACTTTACCTTGTATTCCAGGTCTTCGAAGCACCAACCAAGCCACTAAAATCTTCGGAGCCAACCCCCTGACTCCTTCCGTGGCCTCCCAAGGCTTGGGAGCACCATAAATCCTCATAAAAACTCCTCTCTTCCTTCTTCTCTTTGGAAGAGTCCAAATACAGAAAAAGAAGAGATTTGATCGATCGTCAAAGAAGGATCAGTACAGTACTAGCATACTGTGCTGATTTCCTACATCAGAACTTCTGATCATGATTGTGGGCTCGTGTGGACGACTTCCAGAGGTTGGATGGATGTACAGATCACAACTTCATCCTCAAGCCTAGATTAGCAAGTTAGAACATCTAACTTATACAGGTAATAAATCTGATATATTATTTTCATACCTGTATTAGATGTAGTGTGTATACATGTTGATGTGATTAACATATTTTATTTTTTTTTTTATATTTTAATTTTTAATTTAATGACATGCCATGATCATGTAATAGATCCTAGATCTAGGATATTTTTTAATATTTAAAGTTAATTTTGATTAATTTTAGTCTTTCACTATCAGATCTTGAAAAAGTTTCAAGATCTAATCCTAAAATCCTAGATCTAGTTCTTTCAATTACTTACCCTTGAGTCAAGGCATACATCTTTCTAAGAAGATGTCTCCTAAGACATTTGGAGAAAGAAATAGAATGAGTTCTATTCCTTATGCTTCGACTGTAGGGTCAATAATGTATGTCATGTTATGAACCAGACCTAATGTTGCTTATGCCTTAGGTATAGCTAGTACATTTCAGGTTGATTCAGAGAGGATCATTGGAAAGCTGTGAAAAATATTCTTAGGCACTTAAGAAGGACTAAGAATATTTTTCTAGTATATGGTGGATCTGATCTTAAGCTAGAAGATTATTTTGACTCTAACTTTCAATCAGACCCAGATGATAGCAAATCCATTATAGGGCATGTCTTTACTCTGAACGGTGGAGTAGTGAGTTGGAAGAGTACAAAGCAGCCAACTGTAGCTAACTCAACCACTAAGGTAGAGTACATAGCTACAAGTGAAGCCGCCAAGGAATCTCTCTAGATGAAGAAGTACATCACTGAATTGGATGTTGTTCTCGAGATTGAGAATTCAGTACCACTTTACTATGATAACATTCGAGCGGTTGCTCAAGCAAAGGAACCAAGGTCTCATCATAAATCCAAGCATATTCTAAGATGCTTTCATGTTATTTGAGAAATAATTAAGAGATAAAATATTGTTATTAAATGAGTAGATACAAAGAACAATATAGCCGACCCATTCACTAAGGCTTTACCACAGCAGCAGTTCGATCACCATATTGATTGTATGGGGTTAAAATACAAGGGCGATTGGGTTTAGTGAAAGTAGGGATTGAAAGAAATATGCCCTCAAGCCAATCAAAATATGTATTTTGATAGGTCATTCTTTTATCTTCCAAACTTATGTAATGTCATTTTTATATTAATAAAGGCATTTATTTCATCATATATTGCATCTTAATTATATATTTAAGATTATGGTGAATCCCATAAATTAGAGCTATGGTTTTAAGATTATGATGAGATCATACCATTGAGATCTAAAATCTTAAAATCCTAATTTTAAATATTCCTGGTCATTGGAACATTGATTTGGGGATAAATATTTTCGGTAAGATTGGCACATCCTATGCATGCTTGATGAAGAGGGTGACTAATCTCACAATCACCTGTATATGATACTAATACAAGGATGTGAGTACGTATTAGAGAATGAGTTCACTGAAATGATCCAACATGAGAATATCTAATGGAGTCTTATCTACATGTCAATAGATGATTCTCATAGTGGGAATTGTGCATGTAATCCTTTGACTTGAGACTACCATAGAACCTTATATGTATGAATCCATATTTTAGTTCATACTCATTCATGACTCAGTCATGTACAGGATGATCTGGATATATTGGATTACATATGAAGGTTGTATAATACACTTCTAGGGATAAAATTATAATTTTGACTATAAATAATAAAATAGGTTATTATCTATCACAAATGTGTATTTAGTGTCTGTGATACATCCCTTGAGTTAATGGTAATGATAATTCTTAATTTCAAGAGTTGAAAATTTAAGACATGAATTTTCATTATTAACTCATAAAATGCTTCTGACCGTAGGATCATCATGAGGATGATGATTGATTCAAAAGGTTGGTGTACAATCACTTCTTTATAGTAGATGAGTCTTGAGTCTATGATGTACAGACATCAAATCGAGAGTACAGGTACTCATTAGAGAATGAGGGCACTGAGTGTGACCACCTCGAGCAGTCATAAAGAAGTCTACCTTCTCGTCGATGACTAGCTCGAAGCTGTAGTGGTGTGTCTAGTTCTTTGACCTGAGGTGCATTAGTAGTTCACCTTGATGGTGTTATAGTTTGACTACACCATGACTCAGTCTCTTAGCCATTCAGAACCCTGAGGTGTATGTTGGCTATAGCATATTCATTATAGGAATTGGATTGCACCAAAAGGAAATCTATCTACCTCGATGGATGAGGAGCAGTCCTATGATGATCATGAGAATCAAGTCCTTAAGCCCATGGCCATGGTAGAGTGAAATAATAGAAAGAGTTTCTATTAAGGTTTTTACATCGAACTAGAATCGAATGATTAAATCATATGACAAAAATTAGGATTTGATGAGTTCACCTTAACCCTAATCTGATCGAGGCTCAGCATAGAAGAACTTAATCACACGGGTAGCTGCACTGAGAGGTTCATTTTCAATTCTGATGGGTTGCCACCATATACTGCTAGGTGTCACTGATGGATTTTGGGAGCAATTAGAATGATTTGGATGATCGATCATTTTGGTTGTATGAATCAGAATAAGTTCTGATCCATCAAAAGGTGTTTCGATGATGTCGATGACAAAGATCATGACATATCCCATTATCATACAGAACTGAATCTAACTGGATCATACAAATAAGGGTTTGCATCTAGATATCATCAATTGGACTAATTCAGTTCAATTAATTTGAATAAGATTTAATTAGGTTCAAGAAAATCATGCTAGCACATGATTGAGCCTAACGTTCTCCTTCTACTATCATTAAAAGTTGTCTCGACTGAGCCAAATATATTTATGCTCACTCAAGTACCTTTACTTGGTCTGACTGGAGCTTGTTCAAATCAGAAAAGGATTGTCTTAATTTATGAGATAAATTTGAGACAACACCTGCCAATTTTCATCACCTGCTAATTCTTGTCTTTTGACTTTGGTCAAACGTTGACCTTTTACACTTAGACATTAGCCCATGTGTCATGCACCCATAGGAGAGCATATAGGGGCTTGTCCCCTTGCTATAAATTGACAAGGAGGGGGTGCATGCCTAGAGAGCCGTGCGTCTATGGATAGGGATGCCTGGAGTTCCATATAGATGGGACTCTAGGTTGCTTCTTGGAATCAACTTAGGTAAGCGCCTAAGACTCAGCTTTGACCAGTCCTGATGCCACCTAAGGATGATTTGAGGGGGCTCTCATCTGATTGGATCAGGTGATGTCATCTCATCAATTGGATTTAGAACTGATTATATGAAGCAACGTGATTGGTCGGAATGATGTGGCACTGCATGGCGCAGCAGGGTCTATATAAACCCTATCTGCGCCAAGCTTTATAGATGTTCTCCCTTAGCCCATGCCCCAAGGCTGCTCCTATTAGATATATGTGCCCTAGAAGCCAGAATTGGCTGATACTTGTAATACACTTCTAGGGGCAAAATTATAATTTTGACTATAATCAATAAAATTGGTTATTTTCTATCACACCTGTGTATTTAGTGTCTGTGATACATCCTTTGAGTTAATGGTAATGATAATTCATATTTTCAAGAGTTGAAAATTTAAGACATGAATAATCATTATTAACTCATAAACAGCTCCCGACCATAGGATCATCACGAGGATGGTGATTGATCCGGAAGGTTGGTGTACGATCGCTTCTCTTTAGTAGATGAGTCTTGAGTCTACGGTGTGGAGACACCGGAGCGAAAGTATAGGTACTCGTTAGAGAACGAGGGCACTGAGCGTGACCACCTCGAGTAGTCATTAGGAAGTCTACCTTCTCGTCAATGACTGACTCGATGCTGCAGTAGTGTGTCTGGTTCTTTGACCTGAGATGCATCGGCAGTTCACCTTGAGGGTGTTATAGTTTGACTACACCATTACTCGGTCTCCTAGCCATATGGAACCCTGAGGTGTATGTTGGCTATGACATGTTCATTGTAGGAACTGGATTGCATCAAGATGGGATCTATCTACCTCGGTGGTAGAGGAGCAGCCCTATGATAATCATGAGAATCAAGTCCTAAAGCCCATGGCCATGGCAGAGTGAAATAATAGAAAGAGTTTCTATTTAGGTTTTCACATTGGACTCGAATCGAATGATTATATCATCTGACAGAGACTAGGGTTTGACGAGTTTACCTTAACCCTAATCTGATCGGGGCTCAAGATAGAAGAACTTAATCACACAGGTAGCTGCACCAAGAGGTTCGCATTCAGCTCTGATGGGTTGCCACCATATACTGCTAGGTGTCACTGGTGGATTTTGGGAGCAATTAGAATGATTTAGATGATCGATCATTCTAGCTGTTCGAATCAGAAGAGTTCTGATCCATCGAAAGGAGTTTCGATGATGTCGATGATAGAGATCATGACATATCCCATTACCATACAGAACTGAACCTAACTGGGTCACACAAACAAGGGTTTGAATCTGGTGATCATCAATTGAACTGATCTAGTTTAATTGATCTGAATGAGATTCAATTAGGTTCAAGGAAATCGTGCTAGCACTCGATTGAACCTAACGTTCTTCTTTTACTATCACAAATAAGTTGTCCTGACTGAGCCAAAGGAGTTTGTGCTCAATCAGAGGCCTTCATATGGTCTAACTGGAGGTTGTCCAAGTTAGAGAAGGTTGTCTTATTTTATAAGACATTACCTGCCATTTTTGGTCACCTGCCATTTCTTGTTCTTTGACTTTGGTCAAAAGTCTACCTTTGACTGGTCAAACGTTAACCATTGATACTTTGACTTTTGACCACATGTCATGCACCTATTGGAGAGCTGGTGGGGGCCTGTCCCCCTACTAGAACCTGGCAAGGAGAAGGGCGCACGCCAAGGGTGGCGTGAGCCCAAGTTGGAGGCGCCTAGGAGTCCTTGTTGGACAAGGACTCCACCTCCCTTTTGGATTCCAATCAGAGTTCTACTAAGAATCCAGTTTGACTGGTCTTAGGCACCCTCTAAGGAGGAATCCAGGGATCTCTATTCCAACCAATCAGATTTAGATCTGATTTCACAAAGGGTTGTGATTGGTTGAGAGGAAGAGGAGTTGGATCACGCTTAGTCTATAAATAAGACCCTGCGCCCAACTCAGATGCGAATGCAATTCAATTGAGAAACCCCACGCCCCAAGGCTGCCTCTCCCCTCCTTCTCCATGCCATAGTCTCTTCTCCCCTTGCTCTCCACATCTAAAAGAGTTTTGGACTTTGGTTGGTGCGATTCAGATCAAGGAAAGGCGATCAAAAGCAAGAAGGCTGCGCTGCTGCAAAAGGATGACTGCAGATCTTCAAAAGAGTTTTGAAGATCCTCTAGATCAGATCCTATCTCCAGATCCATAAGAAGGAGATCCAGAACCTTTGGATCATCCAGGGTAATAGGTTGGTGCGATTTCAGATCAAAGATCAAGACGAACCTGGACCGAGAAATCAGGAAGTCCAAGTCCTCTCTCTCCTCTCCTCTCAAGGAGATTTGGGCTCCAGTTTGGTGCGATCAGGCAAGAGAAAGGTGACGAGAAAGAAGAACAGCACTGCTGCAAGAGATGATCCATCTTCAAAAGAAGTTTTAAAGATCCTCCAAATCAGATCTGATATTTGGAGAGTGATAAAGAAGGAGAAGATCTCTAGATGTGCTGAGTGGATATCGATAGAGGTCAGCGCTTGCGTGGCTAGATCAGAACCTCGCTCAACAGGATCATCAAAGGATAATCTGATTACCCAAATCAAGATACAATTAAATTTTAATTTATTTTATTTAAGAATAATTAGAGAATTAGAAAAAAAATTTTTGAAATATTCTCTTGATCCAATCAGATCTGAACGAACCTGATCGGAAAATCAGGATTTTCTTCACTGTATCAGAGCCAGGTTTCTATAAATTATTTAGTCTAATTTTATTTTTTTGATCTAATAATAGATAATTTTAAATGTCACATGAGATGTGATTAGATTAAAATTAAAAAATTAAATTAAATAATTTAGATCTAGTTTTAAGATATGTGACTAGTTGTAAAATAGAACTGCTCTATACATAGTCTTGCATTTCATAATTTAATTTGATTAAGTTATAATTTTAGATTATTTATTTATTATTTTTTGTTATAATATTATAATAAGATTAAAAATAGTAAAATAAAATTATTTTATTTTTGGATCATATGAGAGATGATGAATGCATATTTAAGACTAGTTATAGAATAGTTCTACATAATTATCTAGATTAGAATTTTTTTGATTGATCAATTTAAATTTAATTTTTTAAATATTATAATATAATTTAGATCTAAAATATGCATGATATGATACATGAGTGTATGCAAAATATGTATAAGTTGGATCATTTTTATATATGAGATATGATGTAGATCTTAACTAGTTTTGTAATTTTATTTTTGATTAAGGCATTCTCCTTGGCCATCCGGTCATAAGAATAAAGTAGGATTTAAATATCTCTCTTCCATTCGATGGATGTTCTTATGATGTGTAGGTGCTGCACATTCGTCCTTAATCAAAAATCAAAACTTACTTTCTGCAAAACCCTAGATCCTGAAAATCCTAGGATTTTATTTACATATTTTGTTTGTGAACCCTAAACTTAATTAAAATTAAGATTATGAAATATTGTTAGGTATAAAATTAAGAATTTTAGATCTAAGACATATTCATAAAATTGGGTTCGGCTTGGGTAGCTCAATTAGGTCTAAAGCGGTTGATCAAACCCGAATCAAGAGTTGGTTAGATGGGATCAACAATGCTTAATTGACAGCCTAATAGGATTAAGTTTAGTCAGATCGAGTCACATGAGTGATTCGATCAAAGCTAAGACCTAATTAGGCTCAGTGGTTAGAGTCTGGATTGTAGGCTAATCTGATTGATTCCTGGCTCAATAATTTGGTGTCTAAGGTAAGTTTGGCAGATATGACCGACTGATTTTTAATTGGAGAGCTACTCGACTCGAATGTTTCTTATCGAGTTAATGGCATATCCTTCCACCGTCTCACTTACCTGGCCATATTTGTTGGCTCAGTTCCTGATCTGAGGTGGTCAATAATCTGAGCTAACCCATGCCACTAGGTTAGTCATAATGGTTATGACTATGTCAAGTCTAGTTTAATGAGACCTAAATCAAATCTTCCTAAGAAAAGATTAAGTCTAAGGTCTTCCACCATTGTAGATGTGCAGGCCCTTCGGGGGTTGATTATTCTCAGTTGATTATAGTAGTTCAGTTGCACTGGGAACACACAACCATATCTATTAGGCATTGGATGCTATGAACTGGAGGATGGATTGGGCTCAATATTTTGGATACGATGAGAGACTTAATTAGGAATCCAATCTGTGCAAATGGTGGGTCTAACTTAACTAAGGAGTGGATCAATATTTTGGGCATGGTGAGATTCATAAATTAGAGACCAAGTTTGGATGCACCATGATTAGAGAATCATTAAACAAGAATTGTTCACTCATTGGCTAACCCATCATCAATAACTGTTAGGTGAGGTGATGAGTCAGTTGGTGGGACCGCACCATCCATTAGAAATCATTAATCATGAAGATTTTTGCATCTCTACAGAGGGAGTATAGGAATCCAAGAAAATAGTGGAAGCTAATTTATTTAAAAATAAAATCCCTAAATAAATTGGTCAAGTCTTAATTACAATATTTGACTAAAAACTTTGACTCTTTATAAAAAAATATCTACGTCCAACCCACTAGCACGTATCCTGGACATCCATAGACTGACTAGACCCAATTACAAGGATTGGCTCTAAAACTTCAAAATTATTTTAGGTTTTGAGAAGTTAACTCATGTATTGGACCAGAACCCTCCCACCTTACCAGCTCGTCCATCTGCTGAACAGAGAGCATCTCTTAAAAAGTGGACGAACGAAGATAACAAGGCCAGATACTACATATTGGACTCAATGTCTGATGAACTTCAGTGCCAACATGAAGATATCAAGACTGTCCATCAAATATTGGCTCACCTATAAGAGATGTTTGGTGAACAGAGTCGCACAGCCAAGTATTAAGTCACTAAACAACTTTTCAAGGCTAAAATGCATGATGGGTAGTCAGTCCAAGATCATTATCTAATGATGATCAAGAACTTGAAAGAGCTTGAGAAGCTCAGAGTGAAGTTTAACTTGGATCTGCAGAATGATGTAATTCTGCAATCCTTGATTGATGCATATGGGCAGTTCATCATGAACTACCATATGCATAAACTTCAAAATTCCTTGGCCGAACTTGTGAACATGCTGGTTACTGCTGAGCTTTCCATGAAAGGTTCTAAAGACTCAGTGCTTGCTATGAAATGGACTTCTTCCAAAAGAAAATCTTTTGGAAAGAAAAGAAGTCTATGAAAAGGTAGAAGGTGGAAGGAGGAAAAAAGGCAGAGCTGAAGAAGAAGGCCGCTAACAAAGGAAAGTATTTTCATTGCAACAATGACGGCCATTGAAAATGAAACTGCCCTACTTACCTGGCCACCTTGAAGAATAAGAAGGAGGTAGATCCTTCTGGAGGTATGCTCGTTATTGAGTCTAACCTTACGATTTCTTCTGCATCTAGTTGGGTGCTTGACTCTGGTTCTAATCCTCATTTGTGCACTTCTATGCAGGATCTTGAGGATAGCAGGAGGCTGAGGGATGGTGAGATGATCCTGCATGTCGAAAATGGAGTAAGAGTTACTGCCATGGCCGTGGGAACATACCCTCTTCGACTACCATCTGGTTTAGACTTAGTATTAAAAGACTATTATTATGTGCCTGCTGTAAGCAGAAATTTGATTTCTATTTCATGCCTCACACTAGAAGGCTATGTAATTAGTTTTCTTAAGGACCATTGTAATATTCTTTATGAAAGAAATAAAATTATAAATAATTTTCTTATTAACGATCTTTATTAGTTACATATTGATGTATCTATTTTTAATATCGAGCAAAATGTGAATGCCATGAAATGACCTAGGGATAGTCCAAATGATAGGTATCTATGGCACCTAAGACTAGGTCATATAGTAGAAGATAGGGTTAACAAATTGAAGAAAATTGAGCTTTTGAATCCATTGACTTTCGAGTCATATCCAATTTATGAATCCTATCTTCATGGCAAAATGACTAAACTCCCTTTTGTAGGATATGGGGAAAGGGCCATGGATCTTCTTGCCCTAGTACATACTGATGTGTGCGGCCCATTTGATGTGCCGGCTAAAGGCAACTTTGTCTACTTCATAACCTTTATCGATGATTTATTTAGGTATGGGTATGTGTATCTTATGAGACACAAGTCTGAAGCTTTTGAAAAGTTCAAGGAATTCAGACATGAAGTAGAAAAGCAAATTAAAAATCCATTAAGGTTCTTCGATCAGATCGAGGAGGTGAATACCTTAGTCGAGAATTTCTGGACTATCTCAAAGAAAATGGCATAGTCTCTCAATGGACTCCACCTGGAACACCTCAACTCAATGGAGTTTCAGAATGGAAGAATCAGACCCTATTAGATATGGTCCGATCCATGATGAGCTTCACAAATCTCCTTAATTTTCTTTGGAGACACTATTTGTTAACTACAATATACTTACTGAATAGGGTTCCTTCTAAAATCATCCTACCACACCGTATGAGATATGGCATGGTAAGAAACTAAGTCTGAGTCATCTCAAAATTTGGGGTTGTCTGGCTCATGTCAAAAGACAATAAGTGGATAAGTTAGACTTTAGATCCTTTAGAGCTCGATTTATAGGATATCCTAAAGAGTCATTAGGATATTATTTCTACATTCCAGAAGATCATAATATGATTATGAGTCGACATGCCATCTTTTTTGAAAAATAGTTTATTCAAGATAGCGGCATTGAAAAGCAGATCAAGCTCGATGAGAAAGTCTCACAAGAGCAACGAGCTAAGGATCAAATGGAATCAAATTAGGTTGAGCTAATACAATCACTACCTCCTCCACCTCATAGATCGGAAAGGATTTTCCATCCTCCTGAGAGGTACTTAGGTATGATTTCAGAGGAAATAGAAAAAATGTTCCTCGTAGGTAATGGGGTTCATGGTGATGATCCCATAACCTATAACGAGGCGATATCGGATATCGACTCTGAGAAATGGTTAAAGGTAATGAAGTCAAAAATTGACTCGATGCACTCAAACCAAGTCTGGACCTTAGTAGATCCACAAGAAGGTATAGTACCTATTTGGTGTAAATAGATCTACAAGAGAAAGATTGGTACAGATGGGAATGTGGAGACATTCAAAGCTAGTTAGTGGCAAAAGGTTATAGTCAGTATGAAGACATTGACTATCAGTATACATTTTCACCAATAGCTATGCTAAAATCCATCCGCACATTGCTTGCTGTTGTAGCCTATTTTGATTATGAAATATGGCAAATGGACGTGAAAACGACATTCTTAAATGGATATCTTAAGAAAGATATCTATATGAAATAGCCGCTTAATTTCACATCTAGTGATACTGATCACAAGGTATACAAGTTGCAAAGGTCCATTTATAGACTTAAGCAAGCATCTCGGAGCTGGAATACTCATTTCAATGATGTGATCAAATTATTTGGTTTCATCAAGATGAGGAGGAACCATGTGTCTTCAAAAAGATTAGTGGGAGCACTGTTGTCTTCCTCGTATTGCATGTGAATGATATCCTCCTTATCGGAAATGATATTCTCATGTTGACCATAGTTAAAATGTGGTTATCTAAAGAATTCTCCATGAAAGACCTAGGAGAAGCATCCTTTATTCTAGGAATTAATGTCTATAGAGATAGATCGAATATGATGCTAGGACTTTCACAGAAGATGTACATAGAGGAAGTGCTAAAGAGTTTTAGCATGGAAAACTCTAAGAGGGGTTTGATACCCTTCAAACATAGCATTCATCTTTCCAAGAAGATGTGCCCCAGCATGTTAGATATGTATGTCCTAGAAGCCAGAATTGACTAACACTTATTACACTTCTAGGGACAAAATTATAATTTTAATTATAAATAATAAAATAGGTTATTTTCTATCATAAATGTGTATTTAGTACTTATGATACATCCCTTGAGTTAATGGTAATGATAATTCATATTTTCAAGAGTTGAAAATTTAAGACATGAATTTTCATTTATTAACTCATAAAATGCTCCTAACCGTAGGATCATCATGAGGATGGTGATTGATCTGAAAGGTTGGTTTACAATGGCTTCTTCATAGTAGATGAGTCTTGAGTCTACGGTGTAGAGACATCGGAGTGACAGTATAGATACTCGTTAGAGAACGAGGGCACTGAGCGTGACAACCTTGAGCAGTCATAACGAAGTCTACCTTCTCATCGATGACTGACTCAAAGCTACAGTGGTGTGTCTAGTTCTTTGACCTGAGATGCATCGACAGTTCACCTTAAGGGTGTTATAGTTTGACTACACCATGACTTAGTCTCCTAGCCCTTCGGAATCTTACGGTGTATGTTGGCTATAGCATTTTCATTATAGGAATTACATTGCACCAAAAGAAAATCAATCTACCTCGGTGGATGAGGAGCATCCCTATGATGATCATAAGAATCAAGTCCATAAGCCCATGGCCATGGCAGAGTGAAATAATAGAAAGAATTTCTATTAAGGTTTTTACATCGAACTTGAATCGAAAGATTAAATCATATGATAGAAATTAGGATTTGACGAGTTCACCTTAACACTAATCTGATCGAGGCTCAAGATAGAAGAACTTAATTACACAAGTAGCTACACTGAGAGGTTCATTTTTAGTTTTGATGGATTACCACCATATACTGCTAAGTGTCACTAGTGAATTTTGGGAGCAATTAGAATGATTTGGATAATCGATCATCCTTGTTGTATGAATCGAAATAAGTTCTGATTCATCGGAAGGTGTTTCAATGATGTCGATGATAGAGATCATGACATATCCTATTACCATACAGAACTAAACCTAACTGGATCACATAAATAAGGGTTTGGATCTGGATATCATCAATTGGACTAATCTAGTTCAATTGATTTGAATAAGATTCAATAAGGTTCAAGAAAATCGTGCTAGCACACGATTGAACCTAATGTTCTCCTTTTATTATCATTAAAAGTTATCTCGACTGAGCCAAATGAGTTTGTGCTCACTCAAGTATCTTTACTTGATCTGACAGGAGCTTGTCCAGGTCAGAAAAGGATTGTCTTAATTTATGAGATAAATTTGAGACAATAACTATCATTTTTTGTTACCTACTAATTCTTATCCTTTGACTTTGATCAAACGTTGACCTTTGACCCTTGGACATCTGGCCATATGTCATGCACTTATTAGAGAGTAGATAGGGGCTTGTCCCCTTACTAGAAATTGGAAAGGAGGGGGGTGCATGCTGAGGAAGGCATGTGCCCATGGATAGGGATGCCTCGAGTTCCATACGAATGGGACTCCAGGTTGCTTCTTGGATTCTACTTAGGCGACTCCTAGCCATAGACTTTGACCAATCTTAGGCACCATCTAAGGATGAATTAGTAGGGCTCTCATTTGATTGAATCAAGTGATGTCATCCCATCAATCAGATTTAGATCTGATTGCACGAAGCAATGTGATTGGTCGGGATGATGTGGCACTGCATGGCGCAACAGGGTCTATATAAACCCTATCTGCGCCACACTTTTAATAGAGTTTCCTCTTAGCCATGCCCCAAGGCTGCCCCTCTCGCTCCTCCATGTCATATTCTGATCCTCTCTCTCCACTACACACCCAAGAAAAGTTGGGCTCCAGTTTGGTGCAATCCAGGCAAGAAAGAGCTGACGAGAAAGGAAGAAGGCAGCACTGCTGCAAAGACGACTACTGATCTTCAAAAATAGTTTTGAAGATCCTCCAAATTAGATCCAGATCTAATTTTTGGAGAGGTGATAAAGAAGGAGAAGATCTCCAAATCCAGCTCAAGTAGATACCAATAGAGGTTAGACGCTTGCATGGCTAGATCTCGAATCTCAGGCAATCAGCAGGATCATCAAAGGGTAATTAGATTACCCAACATCGAGATATAAATTAAATTAGATTTAATTTAATTTTATTTTTATTAATTAGATTAATAAGATTAGATCTATAACATCTCAGATCTAATCTAGATGCATGAGAAAAATTTTTGAAATACTTCTCTTGATCCGATCAGATCTGAACGAACCTGATCCGAGAAATCAGGATTTTCCCTTCAACTGATATCAGAGCGAGATTCTCTAAATTATTAAGATTAGATTTTTAATTTATTTTGATATAAAAATTAGGTGATTTTAGATATCACATGAGATGTGATTAGATCTAAAATTAGAAAAATTAAATAATATAGATCTAAGTTCTATAATATGCATGACTAGTTGTAAAATAGAATAGTTCTATACGTAGTCATGCATGATCATGATTTATTTTGATTAAATTATAATTTTAGATATATTTATTTTTTATTTTTTAATGATTATAAATATAATAATAAGATCTAAAAAATAAAAAATAAAATTATTTAATTTTTAGATCATATGAGATATGATGAATGCATGTTTAGACTAGTTGTAGAATAGTTCTACATAATTATCTAGATTAGAATTTATTTTGATGTGATCAATTTAAATCTAATTTTTTAGATAATTATAAGATAATTTAGATCTAAAAAATATGCATGATATGATACATGAGATGTATGCAAAATATGTATTAAGTTAGATCAATTTTTATATATGAGATATATGATGTAGATCTAACTAGTTTTGTAGATTTATATTTCTGATTAAGGCATTCTCCTTGGCCGTCCAATCATAAGAACAAAGTAGGGTTTAAATGCCCTCTCATCCCATTCGATGGGATGTTCTTATGATGTGTAGGGGTGCTGCGCATTCGTCCTTAATTAGAAATCAAGAACTAACTTTCTGCAAAACCTTAGATCCTGAAATCCTAGGATTTTATTTACATGTTTTGTATATGAACCCTAAACTTAATTAAGAATTAAGATTATAAAATATTAATTAGGTCTAAAATTAAAAATTTTAGATCTAAGACATATTCATAATATTAGGTTCGGGCTTAGGTAGCTCAATTAGGTCTAAGTGGTTGATCAAACCAAATCAAGAGTTGGTTAGATGGGATCAACATTTCTTAAATTGACCAGCCTAATAGGATTTAGTTTGGGTCAAGATTGAATCACGTAAGTGATCGATCAAGCTAAGACCTAATTAGGCTCAGTGGTTAGAGTCTGGATTGTAGGCTAATACGATTGGTTCTGGCTCAATAATTTGGTGTCTAAGGTAAGTTTGGCAGATATGACTGACTGATTTTTAATTAGGAGCTACTCGACTCGAATGCGTTCTTGTCGAGTTAATGGCATATCCCTTCCATCGATCTCACTTATCTGGCCATGTTTGTTGACTCAGTTCTAATTTGAGGTGGTCAATAATCCAAGCTAACCCATGCCACTAGGTTAGTCATAATGGTTATGACTATGTTAAGTCTAGTTTAGTGAGACCTAAATCAAATCTTCCTAAGAAAAGATTAAGTCTAAGGTCTTCCTCCATTGTAGATGTGCGGGCCCTTTTCGGGGTTGATTGTTCTCGGTTAGTTATAGTGGTTCAGTTGCACCGAAAAGATGCAACCATGTCTATTAGGCATTGGATGCTATAGGCTGGAGGATGGATTGGGCTCAATATTCTAGATATGGTGAGAGACTCAACTAGGAATCCAATCTATGCAAATGGTGGGTCTGACTTAACTAAGGACTGGATCAATATTTTGGGCATGATGAGATTCATGAATTAGAGACCAAGTTTGGGTGCATCATGATTAAAGAATCATTGAACAAGAGTTGTTCACTCATTGGCTAACCCATCATCAATAATTGTTAGGTGAGGTGATGAGTCAGTTGGTGGGACCGTACCACCCACTAAAAATCATTAATCATGGAGATTTTTGCATCGAGTATTATTAGATATATGTGCCCTAGAAGCCAGAATTGGTTAACACTTGTAGTACATTTCTAGGGATAAAATTATAATTTTGACTATAATCAATAAAATAGGTTATTTTCTATCACATATGTGTATTTAGTGTCTGTGATACATCATTCAAGTTAATGGTAATGATAATTCATATTTTTAAGAATTGAAAATTTAAGACATGAATAACCATTATTAACTCATAAAATGCTCCCGACCATAGGATCATCATGAGGATGGTGATTGATCTGAAAGGTTGGTGTATAATCGCTTCTCTTTAGTAGATGAGTCTTGAGTCTATAGTGTAGAGACACCAAAGCAAGAGTACAGGTACTCGTTAGAGAATGAGGGCACTGAGTGTGACCACCTTGAGTAGTCATTAGGAAGTCTACCTTCTCGTCAATGACTGACTCGATGCTGTAGTGGTGTGTCTGGTTCTTTAACCTGAGGTGCATTGGCAGTTTATCTTAAAGGTGTTATAGTTTGACTACACCATAACTCGATCTCCTAGCCAATCAGAATCCTAAGGTGTATGTTGGCTATAGCATGTTCATTATAGGAACTGGATTGCATCAAGACGGAATCTATCTACCTCAGTGGTAGAGGAGCAGTCATATGATGATCCTAAGAATCAAGTCTAGAAGACCATGGCCATGGCAGAGTGAAATAATAGAAAAAGTTTCTATTTAGCCTTTCACATTGGACTTGAATCGAATGATAGATATATGTGCCCTAGAAGCCAGAATTGGCTGACACTTGTAATACACTTCTAGGGGCAAAATTATAATTTTGACTAAAAGCAATAAATTGGTTATTTTCTATCACATATGTGTATTTAGTGTCTGTGATATATCCTTTGAGTTAATGGTAATGATAATTCATATTTTCAAGAGTTAAAAATTTAAGACATGAATAATCATTATTAACTCATAAATTGCTCCCGACCATAGGATCATCATGAGGATGGTGATTGATCCGAAAGGTTGGTGTACAATCGCTTCTCTTTAGTAGATGAGTCTTAAGTTTACGGTGTGGAGACATCGGAGTGAGAGTACAGGTACTCGTTAGAGAACGAGGGCACTGAGCGTGACCACCTCGAGTAGTCATTAGGGAGTCTACCTTCTCATCAATGACTGACTCGATGCTGTAGTAGTGTGTCTGGTTCTTTGACCTGAGGTGCATCGGCAGTTCACCTTGAGGGTGTTATAGTTTGACTACACTATTACTCGCTCTCCTAGCCATATGGAACCCTGAGGTGTATGTTGGCTATGACATGTTCATTGTAGGAACTGGATGGCATCAAGATGGAATCTATCTACCTCGGTGGTAGAGGAGCAGCCCTATGATAATCATGAGAATCAAGTCCAGAAGCCTATGGCCATGTCAGATTGAAATAATAGAAAGAGTTTCTATTTAGATTTTCACATTGGACTCGAATCGAATGATTACATCATATGACAGAGACTAGGGTTTGACGAGTTCACCTAAACCCTAATCTGATCGGGGCTCAAGTAGAAGAACTGAATCACACAGGTAGCTGCACCAAGAGGTTCGCATTCAGCTCTGATGGATTGCCACCATATACTGCTAGGTGTCACTGGTGGATTTTGGGAGCAATTAGAATGATTTAGATGATCGATCATTCTAGCTGTTCGAATCAGAAGAGTTCTGATCCATCGAAAGGAGTTTCAATGATGTCGATGATAGAGATCATGACATATCCCATTACCATACAGAACTGAACCTAACTGGGTCACACAAACAAGGGTTTGAATCTGGTGATCATCAATTGAACTGATCTAGTTCAATTGATCTGAATGAGATTCAATTATGTTCAAGGAAATCATGCTAGCACTCGATTGAACCTAACGTTCTTCTTTTGCTATCATAAATAAGTTGTCCTGTCTGAGCCAAAGGAGTTTGTGCTCAATCAGAGGCCTTCATATGGTATGACTGGAGGTTGTCCAAGTCAGAATAGGTTGTCTTATTTTATAAGGCATTATCTGCCATTTTTGGTCACCTGCCATTTCTTATTCTTTGACTTTGGTCAAAAGTCTACCTTTGACAGGTCAAACGTTGACCATTGACACTTTGACTTTTGACCACATGTCATGCACCTATTGGAGAGCTGGTGGGGGCCTGTCCCCCTACTAGAACCTGGCAAAGAGAAGGGCGCACGCCACCCAAGGCGTGTGCCCAAGTTGGAGGCGCCTAGGAGTCCTTGTTGGACAAGGACTCCATCTCCTTTTTAGATTCCAATTAGAGTTCTTCTAAGAACCAAATTTGACTGATCTTAGGTGCCCTCTAAGGAGGAATCCAGGGGACTCTATTCCCATCAATCAGATTTAAATCTGATTTCACAAAGGGTTGTGATTGGTTGGGAAGAAGAGGAGTTGGATCATAGCTAGTCTATAATAAGCCCTGTATCCAACTCAGATTGATATATGATGAGATCATAGTTTCCCATGCCCCAAGGCTGCCTCTCCCCTCCCACTCCATGCCAAACCACCTTCTCCCCGTGCTCTCTATGTCCAAAAGGAGTTTTGGACCTTGGTTGGTGCGATTCAGATCAAAGAAAGACGATCAAAAGTAAGAAGGCTGCGCTACTGCAAAGGACGACTGCTCATCTTCCAAAAAGGTTTAAAGATCCTCCAGATCAGATCCAGATCTAATTTTTGGAGGTATGATAGAGAAGAAGAAGGATCTCCAGATCCAACCCGAGTGGATATCGGTAGAGGCCAGGCGCTTGCGTGGCTAAGATCCAGAACCTTCCGCTGCAAACAGGATCATCAACAGGGTAATAGGATTACCCAGATTAGGTAAATTAAATTTGATTTAATTTATCTTTAAATTTTATTTTATTAAAATAATAAGAATTAAATTTGAAATATATCAAGATCTGATTGGGATCAAGAGAAAAATTTTTGAAATATATCTCTTGATCTGATCAGATCTGAACGAACCTGGATCGGAAAATCAGGATTTCCCTTCAACTAGTATCAGAGCCCATGGTTCTAAAATTGTTTAGATCTAATTTTAAATTTATTTTAATCAGAAAATAATTAATTTCAGATGTCACATCAGATGTGATCAGATCTAAAATTAGAAAAAATTAAAATTAAATAATTTGAATCTAAGACTAGAAGATATGCATGACTAGTTCTAGAATAGAATAGTTCTATAGAATATTCTTGCATATTTTTGATTTAATCTGATTAAATCATATTTTAGATCTTTTTATTTATTATTTTTTGATATTATAAGTGTTATAATAACATCTGAGAAATAGCAAATAAAAATTATTTAATTTTTGAATATCATATGAGATATGATTGATGCATGTCTAGACTAGTTGTAGAATAGTTCTACATAATTATCTAGATTAGAATTTATTTTGATTAGATTAATTTAAATCTAATTTTCTAGATTATTATGAGATAATTTAGATCTGAAAATATGCATGATTATGATACATGAGATGTATGCAAAATATGCCATGATTAGATCTACTTTGTATATGAGATATATGATATAGATCTGATACTGTTTTGTAGTATGAGAGTTCCTGATTAAGGCGTTCTCTTGGCCGTTCCGGTCATAAGAATGAAAGAAGGGTTTAAAGCCCTCTATTTCCATTCGATGGGGTGTTCTTATGATGTGTAGGGGTGCTACGTGTGTCGTCCTTAATCAGAAACCCCAAACTTACTTTCTGCAAAACCTAGATCCTGAAATCCTAGGATTTTATTGTGCATATATTGTTTATGGAACCCTACTTAATTAAGAATTAAGTTATGGAATATTAATTAGGTCTAAAAATGAGAAATTTTAGATCTAAGACATATTCATAATACTGGGTTCGAGCTTGGAAGCTCATTAGGTCTAAGCGGTTGATCAAACCGAATCAAGAGTTGCTAGATGGGAATCAACAATGCTTTAAATTGACCAGCCAATAGGATTAAGTCGGGTCAAGATCGAATCGATTGATCAAGTAAGACCTAATTAGGCTCAGAGGTTAGAGTCTGGATGATAGGCTACCCAATTGGTTCTGGCTCACAATTTGGTGTCTAAGGTAATTTGGCATAGATGATCGACTGCTTTTTAATTGGAGAGCTACTCGATCTGAAATGCGTTCTTGTACGAGTTAATGGCATATTTCTTTCACCGGTCTCACTTACCTGGCCATATCTATGATTACCAGTTCTGATCTGAGGGGTCAATAATCGAGCTAACCCATGCCACTAGGTTAGTCATAATTGTTATGACTAAGCCAAGTCTAGTTTAATGAGACCTGAATCATTCTCCCTAAGAAAAGATTAAGTCTGAGGTCTTCCACCATTGTAGATGTGCGGGCCCTTCCCGGGGTTATTGTTCTCGACTGGATACAGTGGCTCCAGTTGCACCGAAAGACGGCAAACCATGTCTATTAGGCATTGGATGCTATGGGCTGGAGGATGAGTTGGGCTCAATATTCTAGATACGGTGAGAGACTCAATTAGGAAACCCAGTCTATGCAAATGGTGGGTCTGACTAACTAAGAGTGGATCAATATTTCGGATATGGTGAGATTATGAATAGAGAGACCAAGTTTGGGTGCACCATGATTAGAGAATCATTGAACAAGAGTTGTTCACACATTGGCTAACCCATCACCAATAACTGTTAGGTGAGGTGATGAGTCAGTTGGTGAGACCGCACACCCACTAGAAAATCATTAATCATGAGATTTTTGCATCTCTATAGAGGGAGTGTAGGGATCCAAAAAAAAGAGTGAAGCTAATTTGTTTTAAAAAAATAAAATCTCTAAACAAATTGGTCAAGTCAAAATTACAGTATCTAACTAGAAATCTTTGACTCTACAGGAATATGTCTGCATCCAACCCATTGCATGTATCCTGGACACCTAGACTGACTGGACCAAATTATAAAGATTGGCTTAGAAACTACAAAATTATTTTGGGTTCCGAGAAGTTAACCCATGTTTTGGACCAGGACCCTCCCACATTACCAACCCGTCCATCTATTGAACAGAGAGCGTCTCTGGAAAAATGGATTGACAAAGATAATAAGCCAGATATTACATGTTGGGCTCGATGTCTGATGAGCTCCAGCGCCAACATGAGGATATCGGGACTGCTCACCAAAAGTTGGCTCACCTGCAGGAGATGTTTGGTGAACAGATCGCACAGCCAAATATTAAGTCACAAAATGACTTTTTTAAGGCTTATGATGCGTGATGGGCGAGTCGATCTAAAGATCACTGATCTTGACAATGATCAAGGACATGAAGAGCTTGAAGAAGCTCGGTGTGAAGTTGACTTGGACCTGCAGAACGATAATCATTTTCTGCAATGCCTTGACTGATGCATATGGCAATTCATCATGAATTACCACATGCATAACTTCAGAATTTCCTTGGCCGAATTAATGAATATGCCTGATTACCGCTGCGAGCTTTCTAATAAAGATTCTAAAGGCTCAGGTTCTTGCTATGGAACGGACTTCTTCACAAAAGGAAAGTCTTTTTGGAAAGAAAGAAGTCTGTGAAAAGCGAAGGTGGAAGGATCAAAGAAGAAGAAGGCAGAGGCCGAAGAAGAAGGACCGATGTCAAAGAAAAAGTGAGTTTCCATTGCAATAGCGACGGCCATTGAAAAGCGGAACTGCCCTACTTACCTAGCCACCCTGAAAGAACACAGAAAGGAAGGTCCTTCTGGAGGTATGCTAGTTATTCGAGCAAAACATGAATGCCCAAACAACCTTAGGGATAGTCCAAATGCATAGATATCTATGGCACTGAGATTAGGTCATTTAGCGAAGAGTAGGATCAATAAATTGGAGAAAAAATGGGGCTATTGATCCAGTTTGACTTTCCGAGTCATATCCACTTGCAAAATCCTGTCTTCAAGGCAAAATGACTAAACTCCTTTTGTAGGACATGGGGAGAGGGCCCACAGATCTTCTTCCCTAGTACATACTAGATGTTTGCGGCCGTATTTGATGTGCCGGCTATAGGCAATTTTGTCTTTACTTCATTACCCCTTTATCATGATCTGTCAGGTATGGGTATGTGTATCTTATTGAGACACAACGTTTGAAGCCTTTGAAAAGTTCAAGATTCAAATGAAGTTAGAAAAAACAAACAGGAAAACGATTAAGGTTCTTTCCGTCAGATCGAGGAGGTGAATACCTTAGCCGGGAATTCCTAGGACATCTCAAGGATAATGGCAATAGTCTCAATGGACATCCACCAGGAACAACCTCAACTCAACGGGATTTCAGAACGTGAAGAAATCGACCCTATTAGTATGGTCCGTCCATGATGCAGCTTTCCAGACCTTCCCGATTTTCTTTGGGGACCCTCTATGTTAACTTCAATTCTATCTACTGAATAGGGTTCCCTCTAAAACCGTCCTTACCACACCGTATGAGATATGGCACAGTTAAAGAAACCAATCTGAGTCATTCTCATAATCTGGCGGTTGTCCGGCTCACGTTCAAAAGACAACAAGCGGACAAGTTAGAGTTTTAGGTCCTTCAGAGCTCGAATTTCATCGAATTATTCCTAAAGAGTCATTAGGAACTTTTCTACATTCAGAAGACCACAATGTGATTGGTTGAGTCGAATGCCATCTTTCTTGAAAAATAAGTTTATTCAAGATAGCGGCATTGGAAACAGAATCAGCTTGTTGAGAAAGTCTTCACAAGTGGAACGAGCTTAAGGACCAATTGGAACCAAATCAGGTTGAGCCAATAAGAACACTACCTCCTCCACCTCATTAGATACGGAAAGAGTTTCCCGTTCCCCCTGGAGATACTTAGTAAATTATTTTAGAGGATGTAGAAAAAATGTTCCTTGTAAGGTATGTGCTCATGGTGATGATCCAAAACCATACGAGGCGATATTAGATATCGACTCCGAAAAATGGCTAGAGGCAATGCAGTCAGGAATTGACTCGATGCACTTCAAACCAAGTCTGGACCTTGGTAGATCCACCAGAAGTATGAGGTAACCTATTGGATGCAAAGGATCTTTTAAGAGAAAGATTGGTGCAGATGGGAATGTGGAGACATTCAAGCTAGGAATATGGCAAAAGGTTATAGTCAACGCGAAGGCATTGACTATCAGAGATAACCTTTTCCCCAGTCGGCTATGCTAAAATCCATCCGCACATTGCTTGCTGTTTGCAGTCTATTGTCGATTTATGATATGAAAAATGGATGTGAAAACAGCATTCTGAATGAATATCTTGGGAAATATCTATACTGGAACAGCCTCTTTAGGTTTCACATCCAGTGATGCTGATCAC